>JAJPUD010024607.1:0-18528 GCA_023553655.1 Myrmecobius fasciatus
TGATTTCTTTGGGATATAAGCCTAATAGAAACACTGCTGGGTCAAAGGGTATGCACAGTTTGATAACTTTTTGAGCATAGCTCCAAATAGCTCTCCAGAATGGTTGGATCCGTTCACAACTCCACCAACAATGCATCAGTGTCCCAGTCTTCCCACATCCCCTCCAACATTCATTGTTATCTTTTCCTGTCATTTTAGCCATTCTTACAGGTGTGTTGTGGTACCTCAGAGTTGGCTTAATTTGCATTTTTCTGATCAATAGTGATTTGGAGCACCTTTTCATATGATTATAAATAGTTTTAATTTCATCATCTGAAAATTGCAATGCAGACAAAATTAGAAGGAAAGTAATAAACTGGGAAAAATTTATATTCAAGCGCTCTGATAAACACTTCATTTCTAAAATATATAGAAAATTGCCTCAAATGTATAAGAATTCAAGCCATTCTTCAATTGATAAATGGTCAAAGGACACAGACAATTTTCATATAAAGAAATTAAAACCATTTCTAGTCATATGCAAAGATGTTCTAAACCATTATTGATCAGCAAAATGCAAATTAAAACAACTCTGAGATATCACTACACACCTCTCATATTGGCTAAAATGGCAGGAACAGATAATGACAAATGTTGGATGGGATATGAGAAAACTAGGACACATACATTGTTGATGGAGTTGTGAACTGATTTTGGAGAGCAATTTGGAACTATGCCCACAAGGCTATCAAACTGCATATCCTTTGATCCAACAATGTTTCTTTTCTTTTTTTTTTATTAAAGCTTTTTATTTACAAAACATATGCATGGGTAATTTCTCAACACTGACCCTTGCAAAGCTTTCTGTTACAAATTTTCCCCCCTAGTTCCCACCCCTCTCCTAGATGGCAGGAAGTTTACTACATGTTAATTATGTTAAAATACTTCAAAATCGAATATGTGTATACATATTTTACAGTTATCTTGTTGTGCAAGAAAAGTCAGATCTACAAGAAAAAAAAATCTGAGAATGGAAACATAATGCAAACAAACATCAATAGAGAGCATGAAAATGTTATGTTGTAGTCCACATTCATTCCCTCTCTCTGGATGTATATGACTTTCTTCATCACTGAAAAATTGGAACTAGTTTGAAACATTTCATTGTTGAAGTGAGCCATGTCTATCATAATTGATCATCCTATAATCTTGTTGTTGCTGTGTATAATGATCTCCTGGTTCTGCTCATTTCACTCAGCATCAGTTCATGTAGGAATCTCCAGTTCTATCTGAAATCATCCTGCTGGTCGTTTCTTATAGAACAATAATATTCTATAACAGTATTATACCATAATTTATTCAGCCATTTTCCAATTGATGGGCATCCATTTAATTTCCAGTTCCTAGCCACTACAAAAAGGGCTGCCACAAATCCTTAAGTGCTCTGTTTTGAAGTGAGCTTGAACATCCATTCCAGTTACAAATTTACTGTCTTTTATAGTTGGTAATTTTTCTTTTCTTTTGTTTTTGCTGAAGAAATTGGGATTAAGTGACTTTCACGGAAAGAGAGAAAGAAAAAAAAAAGAATGGAGGAAGAGGGGGGTGTTATGTAAAAGGGAAGAAAAGAAGAAAACATATGCCAACAAAAATCTTATATTCTAGTAGGAAAAATAGCATGTAAAAATACAAATCACACATGCACATACATATACCCATACACACAAAACTTTTATGTATGTGCTTATATGTATGTATCTGCATATATATATACAATTAGCATGCATGTGATATATATATATATACATATATATATATATATATGCATATATATATATATGTAAAGTAGTCATAGATGCAAGGTAAACATAGAAGACAAAATTACAAATGCAATAGCTTGATGTTATGTGTGTGTGGTTTAAATTGAAGAATTATAGTTTGTCTAATCAAAAATGATGAACTCACAAATGATGGAGACACCTAGTAGGTTGAAATAATTCTGCTAACAGAAGACTTCCTCCTAATAAGCTAAGTCTATGAAAACCAGGTTAGCACTTCAAGGATAGTCACATTTGTTTTCAGAGTGTATAACTGATTCCTTTCTGTTACTTTTGAGAACAATTCTTTGTTGTTCAATATTATTATTCATGAAATTCACCAAAGTATTCAAATAGCACACCTTGAGTAAATTTCTTAAGTGCCTTTTATTAGAAATTTTGAATATTTCTACTGCGTCTTGGAAACCTGACTTTTTCTAATTACGGATATAGCATCCTATTAGGTTGTTATGCTATATATGTTATCAATAAGGAATGAACTTGAAGAAAGTTTTCATCAAGTCTTATTCCAGTTTTTTTTCAGTACTTGGAATATTTAATAGCCAGTATAGAAAACTTCCAATGTGGAAACTACTTACACTGATAAAGAGCAGAATCTTGTTTGAAAGTTACATTCATAGAAATTTTCTTGATGTGTGTGGGGGACAGAGATTTGCTGACCTAAAATCACACAGTATATGTTGGAGGCAGGATTTGAATTCAAGGTTCCCTTGCTCCAAAGTCAGTTATCTAAGTGCCATTCCATACTACCTCCCTAAATGGAAAAAAAATAATAAGAAAGAAAAGTAATGTGAAACCAAAAATTGCAAAATGACAATTATAAGAATACTTGTATTGACCCTACTGAAGATGAGGTATAGGCATTCTATAAAGAGACTTTTTAGTTTCTACTATTGCTACCAAAAAAACCCCCACAATTAGTGAGCTGACTCATTCTATACTTGTGAAATGAATTCAATCACACTAAATTTCCATCATGAACATACTGTCGAAATGTCAGATTGTTACCAATTCCAAGTCTGTGCTGGTAGTTTTTGATGAACATAAATCATTGCTCATTACCACTGATGCCTCACCTTATGGTATTGGATCTGTCCTTAGTGATAAAATACCAGATGGCCCAGAGGCAACAGTTACTTACTATTTAAGAACTATGTTACTGAGACTAGAGAACTAACTTATGCAAAAATGGCAAAGGGTGATTAAAAATCAAATTAGATCAAATAAGATACCACAATCTGTGGTTATTTCAATATTACAAAATTTCTTCCACAACATTATGATAATGCAGTTCTGATTTATACTGATAGCAAATCTTTTAAAGGATCCCAGAAACTTCAAAGCCATCTAATCTCAACCTGTCCTTTTATAGTTGACAAAATTGAATCTTGGTTGTTAGCGACAGGGATTGTGAGGTTAAATCATTTCACTCTGAAACTCAGACAAATAAAGAAACGGAGAGTACCTTAAAGGTCACCTAATCCCAACATCTCATTTTACAAATGACAAAACAGATAATTTAAAAAAATTAAGCAGCTTTTCCAAAATAATGATGATAAGCAATATAAGATTTAGGACAACCTCTTGTGAATCTTCTCGCTATATAATGCTTCACTAAGTGATCTCATAATTTTTCATATATTTAATTATCTCTATACCCATGATTTTCAGTTCTATCTTGTCCCAGCTTCTTTGTTAGACTCTTAACTATCTTGCATCTTCACTCACCTTTCAGACATCTCAAATCAGATGTCCAATAAACAATTTAAACCAAAATATTCAAAATAAAATTCATAATCTTCCCTATTAAATCTTTCCCCCCCAACCAAATTTCCTTCTTACTGTCAAATGCACCAATATTCTCTTCATCTTCCACATCTTGAACTTTTCAGTACCTCTCATTCTGCCCTCATATGAAATGATTCAGGGTCTGTCAATTTCATCTTTGTAATATTTTTGAATATGCCTCTTCCCTCTACTACAATTTATGCCTAGCTTTTTATCCCCTCACACTTGGATTTTTGCAATAGTGTGCTGGTGGATCTGCTTATCTGAAGTCTTTACCTAATCCAATACATTCTCCATTTAGTTAGCATAGTGATTTTCCTAAAGCACAGGTTTAACCATGTTAAAAAAGTTCAATCATTTCTTATCACCTACAGAATCACAAACAAAATTGGCTTTCAAAAGATCTTATAATCTACTAACACTACTTTTCAAGGTTTATTGCCCCTTATTCCCAATCATGCTCAGCTACTCCTTTGTCAGCTAACACTGGTCTTTTTGATGTCACACAAACAAGACACTGCATTTTTCTACACATTTTTTCTTGCCTGTTGGAATGTTTTTATGCCCTAATACACAGTAAATTTTTTGTGTAGGTGCATGTACTGCAGACAAAAAAAAGGTGTATTCCCTTCTATCCCTATTCAGTTTTTCCAGAGGTCTATCATATCTAGGTTTCCTATGATTCCATTAATCTATTCCTTCTAGTTTTCAAAGGTTTCCTCCAACTGGTTATGAAAATGCCATCTATGTAGCCTTCCTCAATACCTCTTAATTCATGTTTTTTTCTTCATTATTGTCTCGTTGTCTTGCACATGGTGTGTCTATACTTGTTGATTGCATATTTCCCTATTGTGTTCCAAGCTCCTTCAGGACTGAGACTACTTTAGCATTTCTTTGTACCCGCAGTATTTAATCCAATCCCTGATAAATCATAGATATTTAATAAATGTTTATTGATTAGCTGATTGATTCCATAATCATTTCTGTAGATTAACCCATGCCCTTAATTGTGTCCTACATAGGTGAACCTGGAGTTATTTATTCAAATTGGATCATGACAGGTATTTCTACAATTCTGGAATTGCAAGGCAGTGTTCAAATAGCCTGGAACACCTAGTAGTGGTCTCAGATCAAATCTTTTCACTTTCACAGAAAAAATTCAAGTTAGAAAACCTATTCTCTATAAGGTAACATGAATCTCAGTGTTAACTGCATGGGATACCTAAGTCACTTGTATCTTGAACTAGGGATAAAATGAACAATAAACAGAAAAATTACACAAAGAACTAAATGTGTTCAAAAATAAGCAATATGAATTTTCTATCTCTGAAATTTTGCAGGGAAATACTTTTGTCATTCTTGCAGGAAGTCATCGTCCTCTCTTGGCCACATTATGTAGCACATATGGATACTATTTGTAAGAAAACATTGGCTTAATTCTTTGTCGGCTGATTTGGAATTCATTCTAAAGTTGAAAGGACCTAATAGTGTGTTATCCATGCAAAACTACTTGTCATAACCATACAAAGTTACCTATATTCCTAGTAATAAAGCTTTAGTCTAGAAGTCATGCTGAATTTGTATGACCAATATACATGAAGACTTTTTTGATTGAATTAAATTCCATTCCAAAAGGGTTTGAAGGGTTTTTATTTCCATTTCATAGATTTGATGCAACAAACCCACATTTCTTAAGGCTGAAGTGGTGGAGACTAATAATATCATATAGTAGAGAAGTATGGGGGTGGTGGAACACTGCAACTAAGGATATCAAAACTACTTGGACTGAGGCAAATTGGAGTTTTTAGTAAATCCAACATTAATACTGTGAATGCCAGGAGTGGGGGCCACCTGGTGGCCTAAGAAGGTGTGAACTAGCTCAAGTTGCACACAGTGCAGATCTCAATAATTGTTTTGATGTATAGCAAGGTCATGTAGGATTACTCACAGAAAAGCCTTCCTGCACAAAATAAGGAGACTAAGGCTTAAAACTAAATAAATTAAAAACAACAAGAAGAAATAAAGCAGCATTAATTATAGCAATAATAACAAAGCCAACAACAATCACAGATCCTCCCTACCCAGTCAATCAACAGGGATTTAATATTTTAATTTACCTAAGAGCACTGTGATCATTGAGAACATTGAAGATATTGCCAATATGACTCAATCTCTCTACTCATACTTTCTTAAATTCTCTGCTAATTGGCTTACTTATTTATTGATACAAAACAATGCCAGCCAACAATATTTCAGTGACCTTTTCTCAATTTTCATTTTTCTTGAATGTTCTTAAGGCTTTGACATTTTGGATCACACTTTTTTCTCCTTTCTTTTTTTCTCAGTAAATTTATTTATTTTTATGCAAATTGCTTTATGAATCATTTTGGGAGACAAAAATCAGAGCAAAAGGGAAAAAACATGTGAGAGATTAAAAACAAAGAATTGAATTTAGTGTTCAGTCTCATTTTTTTGTGGATGCAAATGGGGATTGCTTGGGATCATTGAAGTACTGAAAAGAACAAAGACTTTAGTAGTTTGTTATCACATATTCTTGCTGTTATTGTGTACAATGTATTCCTGATTCTGCTTGTTTCTCTCTGCATCAGTTCATATAAATTTTTCCAGGCCTTTCTAAAATCAGCTTGTTCCTCAATAATATTCCTTTACTTTCATATATCACAACTTGTTCAGTCATTCCCCAATTGATGTGCATCTACTCATTTTCCAATTCTTTGCTATAACAAAAAGAACTGCTACAAACATTTTTGCACATGTGGATCTTTTTCCCTCCTTAATGATTCATTTGGGATACAGACCCAGTAATGGCACTGCTGGATCAAAGGTAGACACACATTTATAGCTCTTTGAGCATAGTTCCAAATTGCTCACCAGAATGATTGGATTATATCACAACTCCACCAACAATGCATTAGTGTACTAGTTTTGTCATATTCCTCCAATATTTATTATTATATTTTCCTTTAATCTGAGAAATGTTAGTCCTTCAGAGTTGTTTTAATTTGTATTTTTCTAAGCAATAATGATTTAGAATGTTTTTCATATAACTATAGATGGCTTTAATTTCATCATTTTAAAATTGTTCATATCCTTTCACCATTTTTCAAATGAGGAATGACTTGTATTCTTATAAATTTGACACAGTTATATATTTATTTAAAAGTTAAACCTTCATCAGAAACACTGGCTGTAAAAATTTTTCCCAGCATTATATTTCATTTTTAATCTTCTTTCTTTTGATTTAACTTGTGCAAAAATATTTTAATTTAATGTAACCAAAGTTGTCTATTTTGCCTTTCATATTGTTCTCTAGCACTTCTTTTGTCATAAATTCTTCCTTTTCCAAAGATCTGACAGATAATTGTCATTTGTTCCCTTAACTTGTTCAAGTGTCATCCTTTAGGCCCAAATCATTCATGCATTTTTACCGTATTTTGGCATGAGGTGTGAGATGTAAAGTAATGCCAAGTTTCTGATGTATTATTTTCTAGTTTTCTCCAAAATTTTTATCAGATAGTGAATGAAGTTGCAGTTTGGGTGTTTATAAAATACTAGATTGTTATAGGCCTTGATTGTTGTGCCATGTTTATCTAATATATTCCACAAATCCACTTCTCTGTTTTTTTAGGCAATATCAAATGATTTTCATGACTGTTGCTTTGTAAAATAGTTTTAAGAAGTTTGGTACTGCCAAACAACCATTCTTTATATTATTTTTGCATTAATTCCCTTGATATTCTTAACCTTTGTTCATCAGATGAATTTTGTTACTAATTTTTCATATTCTATTAAAAAAGTTTTAGAAATTTGATTGGTATGGCACTTAAAAAGTTGACAAATTAAGGCATAATTGCCATTTTTATTATAGTAACTCTGGCTACGCATGATCAATTGATATTTTCCCAATTGTTTTAGATGTGTCTTTGTGTGAGAAATGGCTTGTAATTATGTTCATATAGTTCTTAGGTTTGTCTTTACATGTAGACCCCCAAGTATTTTATTTTGTCTACAGTAATTTTAAATGGAATTTCTCTTTATATGCCTTCCTTATGGGCTTTGACAGTATGTAGAAATCTTGATGATTTGTGTGGGTTTATTTTATATCATGCAATTTTACTAAAGCTGTTAATTGTTTCCAGTAGGTTTTTGGATGATTTTCTAGGATCTTACAAATACATATTCATATCATCTTCAAAGAGTGATAGTTTTATTTCTTCATTGCCTATTCTGATTTCTTTATTTTTCTTTTCTTATTTCTAAAGCCAGGTTTTCAAGCACTATGTTGAATAATAGTAGTGATAATGGACATCCTTGTTTCACTCCTGATTTTTTTGGGAAGGCATCCACTTCTCTCCATTTCAAATTATTCTTATTGTAAGTTTTAGATAGACATTGCTTATTTCTTTAAGAAAAGCACCCTTCATCCCTATGCCTTCTAGCGTTTTTAATAGTGCTGTATTTTGTCAAAAGCTTTTTTCTGCATCTATTGAGATTATCCTATATTTATTTTGATTTTTTTAAATTAATATAGTTGATATGGTAATAGCTTTCCTGATATTGAACTTGTTCTGCATAAACCTCACTTGGTCATAGTGTATTATTCTATTGATAAGCTGATGTAATCTTTTTGCTAATATTTTATTGAAAATTTTTGCATCATTATTCATTAGTGAGACTAGTCTATAATTTTCTTTCTCTGTTTTGGATCATCCTACTTTAGGTATCAGTAACATGTTTGTGTGATAAAAGGAATTTGGCAGTACTCCTTTTTTACTTATTTTTCCAAATAGTTTATATAGTATTGGAATTAATTTTTTTTAAATTTTTTATACAATTCACTTGTGAATCCATCTGGTGCTGGACATATTTTCTTAGGGAGATCATTAATTTCTTGTTCTATTTCTTTTTCTAAAATGGGACTATTGAACGAATTTATTTCCTCTTTTGTTTAACTGAAGAATTTTTACTTTTGTATATATTCATACATTTTATTTAGATTCTCAGACTTGCTGCCATAGATTTGGGCAAAATAGCTTTTAATTATTGATTTAATTATTTTTTTGTTGGTGGTAAGTTCACCTTTTTATTTTTGATGCTGGTGATTTGTTTCTTCTTTTCTTTTTTCTGATCAAATTGATGAAAGGTATATCTATTTTGTAAGTTTTCTTTCATAAAACTAATTCTTAATTTTATTTATTACCCCAATAGTTTTATGTTTGAATTTTATTAATCTCTTCTTTGAATTTTAGAATTTCTAATTTGGTATTTAATTGGGGGGTTGGTTTATTCTTTTTTTTTTTTACCTTTTTTAGTTGCATGCCTAATTCATTGGCCTCTTCTTTCTCTGTTTTATTCATGTAGCTACTTAGAGAGATAAAATTTGCCCTCAGAACTGCGTTAGCTGTATCATAAGTTTGGGTATATTTTTTCATCATTATCATTCTTTTGGATGAAAGTATGAATTGCTTCTGGATTTGTTATTTGATTCAGTCATTTTTTAGGATTAGATTATTTAATTTCCAATTGGTTTTAGTTTCCCTGGCCCTTTATTGAATATAGTTTGTATTTTACTGTGGTTTGAAAAATAAGCATTTATTATTTTTGCCTTTCTTCATTTGATTGTGAGGTTTTTATGCCCTAATACCCAGTAAATTTTTTTGTGTAGGTGCCATGTACTGCAGACAAAAAAAGGTGTATTCCCTTCTATCCCTATTCAGTTTTTTTCCAGAGGTCTATCATATCTAGGTTTCCTATGATTCCATTAATCTCCCTGGTTTCTTCTTTCTTTGTGGTTAGATTTGTCTGATTTTCAGAAGGGAAGTTTGAGATTCCACACTACTATAGTTTTGGTGCCTAGTTCTTCTTGTAACTGGCTTAAATCTGATTGCTCTACCATTTGGTGCATACACATTTGGTATCATTACTTCTCCATTGTTTATGGTCGCTTTATCAAGATGTATTTTCCTTCTTTATCTCTTTTAATGAGATCTATTTTTATTTTTCCTTTTTCTGAGATCAGAATTGCTACCCCTTTTTTTACTTCAAATGAAGTATGATAAATTTTGTTCTAGCCTTTTATTTTCACCTTATATGTATCTCTCTGTATTAAATGTCTTTCTTTTAAACAACATATTGTAGCATTCTTTTTTTTAAACTACTCTGCTATTCACTTCCTTTGTATAGGAGAGTTCATCCCATTAATATTACAGTTATGATTACCAGCTCTTATATTTTCCTCTATTCTATTTTCTCCCCTGTATATACTTTTGCTCTCTCTTTATACCCTGTCCTTAGCAGTGTTTTTCACCCACCCCAACCATTATCTTCTCTCCTATTAGTCCTTACTCTTTTCTTTTATGTTTTTACCTATTTTTTCTCCCCTCCCTTCTCTTCTGCCCCCTCCATTTTCTTTCCTCTTTTTTCTCCTCTTTTTTTAGAGTGTTATATAAATTTCTATATATAATTGAATGATTGTTATTATCTCTTCAAGCCAAAGCTCAAGATCAAGCTTCAGATAAAGCTCATCCCCTTCCCTTGTTTCCCTCATTTGTAATAGGTCTTATGCATCTCTCTATGTGAACAAGTCAATTATTCCATTCCCCTTTTCTCTTTTTCCATTCCAGACCTTTGCCTATCCCTTAATGGCTTTTTCTTTGATACCATCAGTTCAGAGTCTATTCACAACTATATCTTCTGTCCATAATAAGCCCCTCATCCCCATCTGCCCTAGTGACAGATATAGTTCTCAAGAGTTACAAATATTATTTTCCCATCTAGGGATGTAAACAGTTTTACATTTAAATAATATATGTTTTCCCCATTTACCTTTCTATGATTTTCTTGAGTCCTATGTTTGTAGATTAAATTTTCCATTTAATTGTGGTTTTCAATGGAAATCATTGAAATTCTCTACCTTCATTGAAGCTTCATCACCTCCCCCTAAAGATGATGCTGTCTTGCTGGTTAGATAATTTTTGGTTTTAACTCTATTTGCTTTGCCTTATGTAATATGGTATTTCAGGCCCTCTGATCCTTTATTGTAAAAGCTCCCAGATCCTGGGTAATCCTGACAGTTGCTCCTTGATATTTCAATTATTCTTGTCCAGCAGCTTGCAATATTTTTTCCTTAAAATTGTAGTTCTAAAGTTTTGCAACGCTGTTCCCTGTAGTTTTCCTTGAAGGATCTCTTCCCGAGGGGGCTAAATGAATTATTTACATATATAGATTATGTAATTTATTTCATTGAGTGTTTTCCCACTCTCTAGAATATTGGGACATTTTTTTAGTTAAAACTTTTCATTTGCAAAACATTTGTATGGGTAATTCTTCAACATTAACCCTTACAAAGCTTTCTGTTACAAAAAATTTTTCCACCTACTCCCCTCCCCTCCCCTAGATGGCAGGATACCCACTACATGTTAATTTTGTAAAATACTTGACAAATTGAATATATGTATACATATTTCCACATTTATCATTTCTGTGCAAGAGACATCATATCTACAAGAAAGAAAAATCAGAGAAAGGAAACACAATGAAACCAAGCATCAATAGAGAGCATGAAAATGTTATGTTGTGGTCCACATTTCACATCCCTCTCTCTGGGTGTATATGGCTTTCTTCACTGAACAATTGGAAGTGGTTTGAAACATTTCATTGTTGAAGAGAGCCATGTCCATCAGAATTTATCATCATATAGTAGTGTTGTTGCCATGTATAATGATCTCCTGGTTCTCATTTCACTCAGCATCAGTTCATGCAAGTCTCTCCAGGCCTCTCTGAAATCATCCTGCTGGTCATTTCTCACAGAACAATAATATTCCATAACATTCATATACCATAATTTATTCAGCCATTCTCCAATTGATGGGCATCTTTTCAATTTCCAGTTTCTAGCCACTACAAAAAGGGCTGCCACAAACATTATTGCACATGTGGGGCCCTCTATTTCTTTTATGATTTCTTGGGGATACAAGCCCAATAGAAACACTGATGGGTCAAAGGGTATGCACAGTTTGATAATTTTTTGAACATAGCTCCAAATTGCTCTCCAGAATGGCTAGATCTGTTCACAGTTCCACCAACAATGCATCAGTGTGGGACATTTTTCTTTAATGATGTCTTGAAATATGTTATCCAAGCTCTTATTTTTTTTTGGTCATGGCCTTCAGGTAGGCTAATAATTTTTAAGTTGTCTCTTTCAAATCTCTTTTTTTTGGTTGGCTATTTTTCCAATAGGGTATTTCATATTTTCTTCCATTTTTATTCTTTTAATTTGTTTGTTTCTTGCTCACTCACAGAACTAAATTCCATTTGCCATGTTCTAGTTTTGAATGTGTCATTTTCTTCAGTTAACTTTTGTATTTTTTTTCTATTTAGTTAATTCTACTTTTTAAGGAGCTGCTTTCTTCAGTTATTTTTTTTTCATTTGGTGAATTTTATTTTTTAAAGAGTTGTTTTCTTCTGTTAAATTTTTCCCTTCCCTTTCCAAGCTTTTGACAGTTTCATGTATGCCTCTCATTTCCTTTCTCCTTGTTTTCTACTTCTGTTATTTATCTTTTAAAATCTTTTATAAGCACTTCCAAGAAGCCTCTTTGGACTTCAGACCAATTCATATCTCTCTTTGAGATGTCTTCTGTAGACATTTAGTCCTTCTCTAAATTTGAGTTTTAGTCTTTCCTGTTACCACAGTAGCTTTCTATGGACAAGGTTCTATTCTATTTCTTGTTCATTTTCTTTCCTTTTCTCTTGGTATTTTCTCTTTACTTTTATGGATGAACTCTGCTGCTGGGGAAAAGGGGCTCTATCCCAAGCTTTCTGTGCAACTCTGAGCCTTGCCTTTGAGCATGGGGTCTTTTGTATTTGCAAGGAGAAAGTGTTGCCTGCTCTTTTCAGGAAACAACCTGGTACCCCGGTTGCCTTCTGAGCTGGTATTGGAAGCTGCCCCACTGTTTTGCTTCTCTACTGAGACAGAATTGAGGTCCTTAGTTGCTGATTTGATGTGATTAAGATTCTTTCACTGGCTTTCCCACAATTTATCTGAGCTGGGCTGAACTCCCTTTTTATCCCAGTAAGACTGACCTTTCTTAAAATTTTTCCATTCTATCTTGAGCTGCAGAGTGTTTTCATTCTGTTAAATTATTTTATCTGGGTTTTGAGGAAAATGGGAGAGTTCCAGCAGTATCCTGGCTTTACTCTGCCATCTTGGCTCCACCCCTGGAAGTACCAAAATGATTTTCTTCTACAGTTTCTTTTCAATATACACTAATCTCTCTAATTTGTCCTGTCATTTAACTCTTCTGATTTCCCTCCTATGTTTTGGGCCTTTTGTTTCCAAATAATTCAAGCTGTGTCTTTATTACAATCATATATATCAAAAATATTTGAATTCCAAAACTCTGTCCTGTGAACTCTTTTTTTCAATTCTCTGTTATCTAATTTGATAATCTTGTTACTTCTTTTTTTTCTTGGCTGAGGCAATTGAGGTTGCCCAGGGTCACACAGCTAGGGAATGTTAAGTGTCTGAGGCCAGATTTGAACTCAGGTCCTCCTGACTTTAGGGCTGATGCTCTATCCACTGGGCCACCTAGCTGCCCCAAATTTTGTTACTTCTTATTTGTTGAATTACTAGTTGCAGATAAGTCAAAATCTTTATATCTAACTCTAATCTCTTTCCCAAGGATTAGATTCAGAGATCCTCTACTCACTGTCTTGATCCTGAAGTTGAGAGTAGAAAAAGCAAATTTTGGAGCCAAACAATTCATCAAGGATGGGGAGTAGGGGGAACAAGAAGTAGGGGACAGCTACAGAAGTAGCTTCAGCAGAGTCAACTTTAGTTAAGCTCAGCTTTCAGCATCTTCAACTCCCCACACTCCTTCTCCCTCTCCTTGCTCCAGAAAGGCTACCTTTATTAACTGTAGACAAATGTGGCTGTTTGCCAAAGCATTACCAAAAATTCAATTGCACAGAAGAAGCAAGATCACATACATAACAACATCAGTGTTGGTCTACATCTGGGATCCTTGAAGTCTACATTATTCTCTGTCTTTACAACAAGGTACAGTCTTGTGTCACTAATTGATTCTAGATGCCTTGAATTATATGTACCATATTGATCTCAAAATCAGCATGTGCAAAAAGTGAAAGCATCTTCACTTAAAATGCTCTGTACTTTCCAATTTTCCAATACTTTTCAAGGGTACCACCATCTTTCTAGTTGCATAATAGTGAAGCAAGCTTCATAATAGAGCCTACACTTGTACTCATTCCCACAAATGCAATTATGTTAATTCTTCTATCTTCACATGTCCTATATATGACACCATTATCTGCACTCGCTCTACTACTACTACTGTAGTATAAGTCCTTAACAGCTTATACTTGAATTATTATGGTATGTTTTTGATTGGGACTGTACCTCAAGCTTCTCTACAATCCATTTGTTCCTCAGATGTCAAGATGTTTTTTAATTGAATAGTCAGTAAACATTTATCAAGCATCAGGCACTGTGTTAAGTGCTAAGGATATAGAGGGCAAATGATAGTACCTGAATTCAAAGAATCTACTAATGGGAAGGAAATATGCAATTTGGTATACATACTTTTGCATGTAATATATTTTATCTATAAAGTTCACATAAGTCATATACACTTCATGCATATACACACATATATGGATATTCTACATATTGTCTTCCTCATTAGAGTGTAAGTAATACATATGCATATACACACATGTATATGTATATACACATCTGGAATACATATATACATATATATGTGTGTATATATAGGAATATACATGTATACATACATACATATATATGTATATATAATAAATTGCATACAATCCATAGAGCAAAGGTACTAGAAATAGAGTATTTGGAAATGACAAAATTTTAGCCATGCTTCAATAAAGGAAAGCCAAAACAGAGGTGAGGAAACAGAACTTTCCACTTATGAAGACAGCTAAGTGAAAATGCCTGGAGTTAAGGGTTTGGATATCTTTGAGAAACATCAAGAAAATTACTGTCATGGTATTATAGATTAGTTATATGTGGTGGGGGAAAGGAGATGTCTAATATATAAAGGCAAAAGTGTGTGTGTGTGTGTGTGTGTGTGTGTGTGTAGTCATGTTATAAAAGACTTTGGGTACCAAACAGAAGATATTGTATTTAATCTTAAAAGTGATATGTCTAACTACATTATTCTCCCTTCCTACTGATGCAATCCTTTCCTTTTTCTCAAATATAAAATATTCTGATATTTAAAGCCTTACAAATTTAACCCATCCACATCCTTCCAGTTTTATGACATTTTTCTTCTTTTTACATATTCTATTATATAATATGAGCCTATTTGATATTCTTCAGACTTAATATTCCATCTCCTGACTCCATGTCTTTGCATTAACCATCCCCCATACCTACAATGTTTTCCCTCACCATCTCTATCTCCTAGCTTACTTTGATTACTTCAAGACTGAATTCAAATCTCCATCCTCTGGGAGACTTTTTGCCATTTTTTCTCCCATCATCAATCATTAGTAGTTTCTACCTTCCAAGATGATTTTTCACTATGCATATCTTAGGTGTGTAATGATTCGCATATAGTTTTTTCAATGCAATGGGTCTTTTTTACTTTTTAAAACTACTTTTAGGGGCAGCTAGGTGGTGCAGTGGATAGAGCACCAGCCCTGAAGTCAGAGACCTGAGTTCAAATCTGAACTTAGATACTTACCTTCCTACCTGTGTAACCTTGGGCAAGTCACTTAACCCAATTGCCTCAACAACAACAAAAAAAGTACTTTTATTTAAAATTTTGAGTTCTAAATTCCATCCCTCTGCTCTCTCACTCTAAGAAGATAAATAGTCAGATATAGACAATATATGTACAATTATGTAATACATTTTGTCATTTTGTCATTTTGCCTATAAAAGAGAATGTTAACAAAAAGAGAAAATGAAAGTGAAAAATAGCATGTTTCACATGGTATCCAAACAATATCAGTTCTTTTTCTGGAGGTCAATAGAATTTTTAATTATTATTCATTTGCAGTTGTCTTAGATCATTGTACTGCTTATCTTCATTAAACAATATTGCTATTATTGTGTACAATGTTTTCCGGTTCTGGTCACTTCATATGCATCAATTCATGTAAATCTTTCCATTATTTTTCTAAATTTATCCTGCTTATCATTTTTATAGCAAAAAAAATGATTTATGACCATCATATACCACAGCTTGTTAAACCATTTTACAATTGTTGGGAATCCATTCAATTTCTAATTCTTGGTCACCATAAAAAAATCTGCTATAAATATTTTTGTATAAATAAATCATTGTCTCCTCTTTCCTCTTCCCCCACATAAACTTTTGTTGTCTTTGGCATCTTGATCTAGAGGTGGTATTGCTAGATCCAAACCTTTACAACACATTAGGCATAGTTTCAAATTGCTTTTCAGAATGGATGGATCAGTTAACAACTCCATGAATAGTGCATTAGCATCCCATTTTTCCCACATTCCCTCCAGTATCCAACATTTTTGTCATATTAGTTAATTTGATAGATGTCAGGTGGTACATCAGAGTTATTATAATTTATATGTATCTAACCAATAGTGATTTAGAGTATTATTGTATATGACAATAGATACTTTTGATTTTTTTTGTCTGAAATTGTTCACATTTTTGACCATTTATCAACTAGAATAATTTATATTGTTCTAGATTTGACTCAGTTCTTGATATGAGAAATGAAACCTTTAATCAGAGATACTTGTAGCAAAATTAAAAAGTGAGAATTTCTAATTTTCTGCTTTCTTTATAATTTTGATTGCATTAATTTTATGTATACAAAAATTTCGTTTTAATTTTATTTAGTAAAAATATCTATTTTACTTTTTGTAATGTTCTCTCTATATTTGTTCCTAAATGTCCTTAACCATAAATATGACAGATGAACTATTCCATACTCTATTTGTTTCTGCTATAACTCTTTATATACATACTCCTTTAAAACTTATCTTGGTATATGGTGTGAAATCTTGATCTATATTTAATTTCTGCTATACTGTTTTCCAGCAGTTTTTGTCAAATAATGGTAATTATTTAAAGTCAGGATCTTTGGATTTATCACATGTTAAATTATTATGGTCATTTTCTACCATATAATTTATACCAAAATATTCCATTGATCGACCTATTTCTTCACCAGTGCCAGATTGTTTTGATAACTATATACTATATTTTTGATATACTATATTTCAAAATATATTTTAAAGCAAAATATATTTTGAAATATAGTATAGCCAGAACACTTTTAATAGTTTTCTTTTCTTTGATTTCCTTGATGGTCCTTGAACTTCCAGAACAATTTTGCTATTTTTTCTAGCTGTATAAAACAACTTTTGATAGTTTGATTGATATGATACTAGAAATAAATTTGAGCATAATTGTCATTTCATTGTGTTGATTCTATCTATCCATGAGTAATTAATATTTTCCCAGTTGTTTGGATCTTATTATATTAGTTTGAAAAGAATTTTATACTTGTGTTTTTATAGTTCCTGTGTTTGTCTTGGTGGGTAAACTCCCAAATAATTTTTATTTTCTATAATTATTAGATATAATTTCTCTTAACATATCTTGTCATTTGACTTTGATTGGAATATATAGAAATCCTCATGATTTTTGTGTGTTTATTTTGTTTTCTGCACCTTTGCTAATGTTGTTAACTATTTCAAATACTTTTTAAATTGATTCTCTAAGTATAATATCATATCATCTGCAAAGAAGGATGGTTTTGTTTCTTTGTTGCCAATTCTAATTTTTTTATTATTTTTTTCTTTTCTTATTGCTATAGTGGGTATTTCTAGTACAATATTAAAGAACATATATGATATTATACATCATTACTTCACCTCTGATCTTATGGGAAGGCTTTTAGCTTGGCTTTATTAAAGATAATACGTGTGCACAGTTTTAGATAATTACTTATCATTTTAAGGAAAGATTCACTTATTCCAATGGTCTCCAAAGTTTTTAAAAGGAATGAGTGCTGTATTTTGTCAAAGGTATGCCTTGTATCTGTTTAGATAATCATATGATTTCTGTAGGTTTTGTAAATTGAAATGGCCATTGTGCTAGTTTTCCTAATATTGAACCAGTCCTGCATTCCTAGTATAAGTTACATCTGGCTGTAGTGTATAATCTTTGTGATATATTGCTATAATCTTTGTCAGCATTTATTTTTTTCTCGTTTTTTAATAAAGCTTTTTATTTGTATAACATATGTATGGGTAGTTCCCCAACACTGATCTTTACAAAGCTTTCCATTATACATTTTACCCCCAGTCCCCCCCCTTCCCCTAGATGGCAGGAAGTCCACTACATGTTAATGATGTTGAAATGCTTGAGAAGTTATGCAAGAAAAATCCTATCCTCAAGAAAAAAAAATAATCAGAGAAAGGCAACACAATGCAAGCAAGTGTCAATAGAGATCATGAAAATGTTACATTGTGGTCCATATTTCATTTCCCTCTCTCTGGGTGTATATGGTTTTCTTCAGTGAACAATTGGAACTGGTTTGAGACAATTCTTTGTTGCAGAGAGCCATGTCCATCAGAATTGATCATCATGTAATACTGTTGTTGCTGTGTATGATGATCTCCTGGTTCTGCTCGTTTCACTCAGCATCAGTTCATGCAAGTCCCTCCAGGCCTCTCTGAAATCGTCCTGCTGGTCATTTCTTACAGAGCAATAATATTCCACAACATTCATATACCAAAATTTATTCAGCCACTCTCCAATTGATGGGCATCCTTTCAATTTCCAGTTTCTAGCCACTACAAAAAGGGCTGCCACAAACATTCTTGCACATGTGGATCCCTTTCCCTCCTCTAAGA
>JAJPUD010024608.1:0-18528 GCA_023553655.1 Myrmecobius fasciatus
CTTAATATAAAAATCTTTTGTACAATAATAAGCAATTTACCTAAAATAAGATGAAAGAAAAAAGACTGAAGAAAAATCTTTGTAATAAACATTTCTGATAAAAATCTGACATCCAGAGAAAAAAAAGAAAACTGAGATGACATCAGACCATCATTATTTGGTTTCTAAAATAAGGAAAACTCTAGATATTGTTGTTTCAGCATGTTCAAGTATATGTACACATATTTTTTAAAATAGTATTTTATTTTTTTCCAGTTACCTGTAAAAACATTTTTTAACATTTGTTAAAATGTTAAATCTCTCTCTCTCTGTCTCTGTGTGTGTGTGTGTGTGTGCACGTGCATGCACGCATGTGTACATCCACATCTTTGTCTTCTTTCCTCACTCCTTTCCCTAAGACAAGGAACAATATGATATAGGTTATATATAAAACTTTACTGGGCTGCATAAATTTATATAATCCTTTGTCAAAGAAAATGAACTGACAACTTTGAGAGAAATCAAATGAATGATAACCAAAGAAATATAAAATAAAACAATTTTGAGTTACTAACACTGATAAAATTAATAAACCTTCCACTCAACATTTGTGTGACTATATATAGACAGTCATGCTATTATGCTACTGGTAGCATTGTGAATTGGTTTCAACCTTTTGAAAAGCAAAGTAGATTCATGTAATAGGATCTACAAAAATGTTGTATTACTACTAAGGTAATTCCTGAAGGAGATAATGATAGGGGGTTAAATAGCCGTCAGTACAATGAAACATATTTCTAATACTTGCTACTGGAGAGGCTGAGACTATGGGATCGCTTGAGTGCAGGAGTTCTGAACTTCAGTGGGCTAAGGAATCAGGTATCTGTTGTAAGTCTAACAATGATATAGTGAGGGTGGACCACTAGACTGCCTTAGAAGGAAACATCTGGTCTAGATTGTTAAACAGAGTAGGTTAAAGTTTCTATATTGATCAGTATTAAGATAGGACTTGTGAGAAGTCAATGCATTTTTAGCTTAGGTGAAACTCAAAACTAAAAAAGAATGAGAAACTCCCAGATTAAAAAACCAACCAAACAAAAATTCTGAGAATTGTTACAAAAGCAAAAACCTAAAAACAAGCTATACAGTGCCCCAGTGGAAGAATGGCCGAATTTTTTATGGTACGTGAATAAACAGAATATTGTTGCACTTTGATGATGAATATGAAACAAAGGAATATATTAGAAAATTAATATGAAATACTTTTGAGTGAAGAAAGTACAATCAAAGGAATAAATATACTGGCTAGAATTATGTAAATAAAATCAACAAAATTCTGAGACAAAAATTTATGAGATATAAATTTATAGTAATTTTGCTTCCACCATGCTTTTTTATTTTAATTTGTTTCTTATTTAGATAATTGAATTGTGCTTGCTGCAGAAGTTAAACTATTTAAATATTTTTAAAAAGTGCTTTGCCAGAGTTTAGGATACATAACATACAATGCTTCTCCATCTTATCTATCATGAACTATCAGTTCTTCTCAAAGTTCTCTGAATTTCTGTCATGCACAAATTGCTCTTTTTTTAATCATCAAAGACCCGGAACATCAGTTCCCACCAGTGTTTTTCTCCCTAAGGTAGAAAAAAAAATTGTCAAGGTAAATTAAGATCTATTGACTTAGATGGTAATGGTGAGGCAAATTGCAGGAAGACTATGGATTAAAAAATAAACAAATTAATTATAAGGAAAAGTTATATGGAAGAGGGGTGAGGAATCCCTCTATTACTGTATTAACTCTTTCCATTCCCTATCACCATAAAAGATATGCATTTTATCTATGTGGATATATTCTCTTACTCTTCAATACAGGTCTTGAGATTGAATTGAGGGAAAAGGAAAAATAAATGTCAGAGTCCCAGAAGCCAGTAAAGATAGGATTTCAAAGATTAAAAGAATATAAGGAAACAGTGGGCCTATAACATCTCTTCACCATATTGTTTTTCACATTTGATCCTCACCCAAATGCTTACCATGTTGTCTTGGCTTTTAGAGTTCCACACAGGAGTATGCATATGAGGGGGCGGGGAGAGGGGGAGGATACACTCCACTTCTCCTTTTATCTAATTTGTTCCTTTTGAAAAATAGAGATACTGGGGGCAGCTAGTTGGCACAGTGGATAGAGCACCAGCCCTGAAGTCAGGAGGACCTGAGTTCAAATCTGACCTCAGACACTTAACACTTCCTAGCTGTGTGACCTTGGGCAAGTCACTTAACCCCAATTGCCTCAGCAAAAAAGAAAAGAAAAAAGAAAAAGAAAAATAGAGATACTTCATTGCCATATTCTATTCACAAGTCACATCCCAACAATGAAGTGTTCAGCTATGTTTATGAGGTCAATTTTTTGTCTTTGCATTAAGATCTATTATACATCATTTTATGATTAGATTCTATGCTTATATATAGACATTTGAGGCTACAAATATCATTCTCTTTCTGGATATTTTCACCTGTGAATTTCTATGTAATTATAGAGCTATTTTATTCCTGTCTTTCTTACTCTTCTTTGTAATACTCTTTTAGTGATTACATTAGGGATAGTTTTCAGCTTAAAACTATCTTAATGGAATATCCAAGTTTCCATATAAATGTAATCTTCCTGACTATCACTAGCTATTATAACTGGCTTAAACTACGATCTATAAATATTTAGCTGCCATTCTCTAATTCTTGACCACAGAGATATAGTATAACAAGTGATTCAGCTCCTAGCTCCACCACTTCTTAACTGTGACCTTGGGAAAAATGTATTTGTACTCCTTTTCTCATAATTGCTATTATGATCAAATAAAGTAGGTTATACAAAGTATTTTGTAAATGTCTAAGACCTTATAAACACATATTATCATTATTACATTTTCCTTTCTTTACTGAAGTCCCTACCTTCAATTATGAAAACACTACATATGCCCCAAAGGTTTTTAATTTCTTGCCTGGTATCTCGTACTTTCTAGAGATTCTTTCTGGGTTCCTTCTGGCAAGTATCATTTGTCGCCATATGAATCATCATAAGTAAGTAGTGGTCATTATATTTGACAAATCTCAGAAAGTTCTCTATCACATTCTGGATATTTCTTTGAAAAAAAAAAGCCATACCTTCCAATTATTCTTGTCAGGTATTCTTAGCAGATGGTCAATAACAATGTAGATACTGCTGACAGTCCATGTCTTGCAATTAAACTATGGTTCTATTCCCAAGTAGCTAAACACAAAGGATAACCTGCAAGCACTAGGTTAATACCACCTATTTTTGAAATGAAATAAATTAGGAAATCTCTGATACCTGGCTTTTACATGAAAACAAAGGAAAGTTTTATGTGATAATATCTTAAATAAATATTAACTTCTTTAAAACAACTGATTCCAAATCATAAAATATCTAGAATGAGTAAAATGGTGGCATGAATGCTGGTATATTTTGAGATGTAGAGCACTTTTATTTCGCTGATTTTATTCAAAATTCTATTCAATAAATTATTGATCTCCTACTATGGGCACAATAGAACCAAGATAACAACATAATAACTGAATGCTATCAAATTGCTTGGAAAAAAAAATAAAAATCAGTTCTTCTAAAAGTAATAACACTATCAGAAAAAAACTCACATATTACCAAAATGGAAAGGGGGAGGAGGGAAGGATTAGGCTCCTTTTTTTTTTTTTTTCTTCTTCAGGAATTTGATGAGTCAATGTAATTCTAAGGGACCAATGTAATCCTAAAACTTTTACCTCAACATTACTGCTTTAAATCTATTCCAGGTGGATAAGTGACTGAGTCATATTCAATTGATAACTGTTCTGTGGCTTATTAAAAATAAAATATACTAATGTTACCAACACTAAGATTTGGTTCTTTTGCTTTCTATCTTAGTAGGCAGTTCCTGATTGAATGTCAACAAAAATAAAAAAGAAACAACAATGAAGAGTCAGGTTTTATTCCCCTTGGAAATAAGTATAAAAGTAACATCATAAGAAGAGTAAAAGGAGATTTACAATGTTTCTATAACACTTCTATATAAAGTGGATCAGTATGCTTCCAGAATTATGAGTTCAGCAACTTAGTAAAGCATTGATATTTCTTGAATTATCATTAAAAAAGATATTAAATATTTACTCCATTAATAATTATTACCTTTCCAAATGAAATTATAAGCTCCCAAACTCAAAACTGAAATACTTAATAAATGTTGCTAAATAATATATGATATTATTGCATTGTAAATTCTGAGATGCTATATCAAAGAATATAAAATAATTTTTCCCTAAGCTTGACATTTGCAATGGAAAAAAAAAACATTTCATGTTAAGATTATATATGTAATGACAGCTTAAATAGAAGACAGTGAACCCACAATGAGATTTACTAATATACACATGAAATGAATGATAAAATTATAAATATATCAAATTATTCATGTTTCAACAATATTGTTTTATATATTTTTTCTTTCCATTTTAACTTTCTTCAAAGAAGAAATCAAGTACCAGTTACTCTATTCAAAATTATTCCAGATGTTGTCTATTGACTTGGTACTAAACATCATTGAAATTTTGTGTATTTCCAAATGAATTCCCATTCAAGAATATTTGTAAAATCTTAATATGTATTTTCTCTATGGAATACCAGGGAGAATAGAATTTTTAGTCACAATAAGAAATTTCTCCCTACTTGAAAATCAAAGATTTAAATCTAGAGAGAACATGTTTTATACTCAAATTGGCCTTCATTTGTAAAACTGGAATTGTATTATTAGCAATAACCCTATAAAAATCATTTATCCTCATAGAAAGAATGACTAGATTTTTTTAAAAGGATTTGCTCTGCTAGACCTAAGGGAATAAGAAGAAAAACAGATGTGTCTGAAACAAAAATTTTTTATTTAAGATAGTATAGAAAATAATAAAGCTAAAATCTATTTTGTGGCTTGAAAGGGCTAGGGACAGATAGTTTCAGATTGTTAGCAGAGAAATGTTTTACTCAATTAACATTCTTTACTGAGAACATTTTTTTCCTAAGTTGTGATTCTTAAATAGAATATTACATAACTAGAACTACATAAGAGAAAAACCATGTTTTTTTCTTTAACGTCATGATAAAATTAAGACCTGCCAATCTTTTGCCATTGCCAAACTGTGATAGAAAGTACAAAAAAGGTCAGTTTAAAAAAAAACATAATTATTACTAATCTGTGAAGAAAAAGTTTTTGTAAGCATCCAGTCAATCCCTCTCAAACTGTCAGAAAACACAGCAACAAACAAGCTTAAGTTACAAATCAATCTACTGAACTCACACTTCTTTCGAATGTATTGTTAGTAAAGTGGGGAAAGTGATTCTGGATGGTATCTGGTTCCACTGAGGTCTACTTGCTACTTAATTCTTCTCTATTCACTTTTTCCATTTCATGTAAGGCTATTTTCCAGTAAACTATTATTCTGATGCCTCATGATGGTGTTGAGATTGGTTTTATGCTCTACCAAAATGGAAAGGCTTTAATTACAGGCCAGCAATGAAATAAATGCCTGTCTTCCAGTATAAACCTACCTAAATTCAGACAGGGCAATCACCAGAAAGAAGATGTGGGATTTTTTTCAATCATATCCACTCTTGAACCCTTAAGGCAAGGGTTCATATCTTGGGTTCCATGAACTTTTCTTTTTCATAGCTTTATTTCAATATAGTTGACTCCCTTTGTAATCCTGTGTATTTTGTACATTTAAAAGCATTCTTTTTTCTGGAAAGGGGTCCAGAGGCTTCATTGAACTGCCAGAGAGGTCTATGCAATAACAACAGAAAAAAAAAAAAAGGTTAGGAGAGAAATGACTACACTGTGGATATGTGTGTGCATGTGCATGATTTGTACATTGTATATTTTCTCTCATTAGAATGTGACTTTCTTGAGAAGTGGAGTTGTTATATGCCTTTCTTTTTATCCCAGTGTCTAGCACAGTACCTGGCACATATAAACTTGACAACTTTCACCCATAAAGAAAAAGCTTCCAAAGTTGACAACAGTACATTATTATGGGGGTGGGGAAATAAAAAAAATGCAAAAAAGAAAATAAAACAGAGGAGGTAAAGGCAAATTTTATAAGGGGAAAAAGAAATAAGAAAGGAATAACCGTGGGAAAGAGAAAAAGTATGATCAGAGGTGGCTATATGAAGCAAGAAAAAAGAGAAAAGAATCAAACTAAGTTTGGTTATTTGGACTTTTGTTAAATATTCTTACATTCTAATGAAAATAATGCTGAAATTCCAAACATAATTTGTTAGTTTTTAAGACAGAAAAGTGGTGCTCAAAGATATACAGAACACCCCAAAAAATTATAGGATACACAAATGGCCCAAAATCACCTCAGATGAGAAATTATAGAGGGGGGGTCTCACTTGCAATTGTGGAGAGTGTACTAATATTAATGAAATCACAGAGTCAGTGTACTAAATTGTAAATATCTGTAATATAAAGTACTATAACTTACCACTCTCCTAAATAAAGTATTTATCTGAGACTTTAAAACATGCTGGAAATTAAGCCTATAAATCCATGTATATATATATAAAAACCTATATATACATATATGTATATATATATATATGTATGCTGAAAACTACACATTATATATATGCTGAAAATTAAACATAAATATTTATATATATATATACATGTAGGCTTAATTTTCAGTTTTTTAAGTATATATGTATATATATTCATGTAGAGTTTTTCTACATATATACATATACATTTATATATATATGCATATGCTTGTTTAATTTTCAGCATGTTTTAAAGTTCCTACTAACTTCAAAGAAAGAGGAAAAGAATGTTTAGTAAGATGATTCATATATTTGGTTAATTTAATATTGACTCATATATTGTTTAACTTGGAAAAGATCTTAGAAATAAACAAGCCCAACTCCCTCATTGTTTTTAGGTCACAGCATAATAGTTTTAGTACTGTAAGAGACCATAGAGGTCATCCAGAGCAGAGGTGTCAAATATATGGCCTTCTGACAAGTGAGCCTGAACCAGATTGAAATATAATTGGGAAATGTTGAACAAAATAAATAAAAATACTAAAAAACATGGGAGCCATCCTTTATAACAAATATTAAAAAAAGAAAAAGGAAATTTCACAAAACAAATACATTGATTCAGTTTTTAAATTATATCTTTATTTGGTGATATAGAGTGAAGTATCATAATTAACTGATCTAGAAGATGACTTCTAAGACTTATATAGGTTAGTTTAGAATATTCTCTCAAAGACCATTTTTTTCTTAGTAACTAGAGGAAGCACAAGACAAAGAGAGAACCTATTTTAGCTTCAGTGGGAATGTAATTTTGACAATGGGGGTATTCCCTTCAATCAGGACTAATTCTTATTCTATATAATTTTTGTCCATGTTTTCCAATATATCATTCCAAGAAGATCTACTTATTGTGTTGGAGGCCTTCCTTTAGAATTTGTCTCCATACCCATATAAAACCAGGACTGTCCATTTGTTTATCCCTTGCTCTCATTAAATGGTCATTCCAACTCCTTTTTCTAATCATACATTTTTCTGAATAATTTCCTTTATACCTACCATTCTTATAAGCAGGCTATCATTATAAATGCACAACAGTTTATTTGCACTAACTGTGAACTTGGTTGCTCCTTGAGTTATATATAGTTATACTTTTTCAGAGATTATGGGATTCCAAGATTTGTAAGCACCAAACATGATGGTGAAGACACTGCCCTTAAAGGCTGGGTGTTAACTTCTATAATATGGTAGAGTAGAAAGAAGTTAGATATCACATCAACAAAATACAAAAGTCAATTATTCCTTATAAGGGATATAGAATAAGAATTTTAACGGGACTGATTCTGATAGAGCTATACTATCCTGTAGCTATGTAGTACTACAGTCTCTAGTAAGTCTAACACTTCAAATCATAGTAAATTATTCTCCTCCAACAGAGACATTTTCCATTTCACTGCTTATGTTAGCTGAGGGGCCTCATGCAATCAGTCTTTCCCCAACCAATTTTCCATTTAAAATGCCAGCCTCTACCTAACAACCGTGGAGATACCTAGAAAGTAGTAACCAACTACAATGTAAGTTTCATATCTGTCCCCTTTCAATTATTTCTGAACCCCTCTTCCTCTCCCCAGAGCTTAGGGGAATTTTTGTTTATCTCTTTTTACTCAGGAACCAGTTTATGTCAAAGGAAGTCCATGTTCCTTCAATCTATATACCCAATCAAGGTTTTTGAAGGTATCCTGGGCTTTACCCTTACCCTGGAACTGCATCAAAGCTTGGGGAATTCATGATTTTCTCTTGTCTTTATTAGAGCAAAGGTACTTGTTCAGTACCCTCAGAGGGACATCTTTTTGCTTTTCTCTACCCCTGTGCTGGATCATCTCCTACTAAAATAAATCAGATTCTCTATCTTCCTAGCTCAAGGAATGAGATTAAACAGTTTCTATCTGACCCTAGCTGAAAGCATCAATTTCCTCATCCAAGCACAAGGGAATTCCCTTCTCAAGGTTCTAGGGATTTCCTAGCCCCAGATTTTGTGGGAAATAATGGGCATTTCCCCCATCTTTACTTAATACTTTGAGGAGCTTCACTTTTACCCGATGTGCTTCCTCTACCATTTTAATCTCAGCACAGAACTGTTACTATTATTTTAATGACACAATATAGAAACTTCATAACAAAATATTGAAAGAATAAAATCTCCTCAGGAAAACAACTTAAAACATCAATGGACAAGACGGAAGACCAAAAACCAAACTGAATTGGATAACAAATTTATTAATGGAATATGGAAAGGTAGATTTTAATTCCATATATATACATACACACACACACACACAGACTCACAGAGAAAAGACAAAGTCTCAAATGGGAAATTGAAAATGACATTCACAAACCAAAAACTATGATAGAACCCACAAAAAAACCAGAAAAATTGAGATCCAAAAATGATCAGTGATGACAGAACAAAAATAAATGAAGAATAAACTCAGGAAATAAAAGAACCTAAAAAGGAACTAATGGATAGGCAGGACAAAATAACAAATTGTTAAGACAAAGTAAATATAAACATTAGATTAACTAGCATTCTACATGGCAACCATAACCCCCAAACTTCAAATCTAGACACTGTATTCAAGGACCTAATAAGAAGAAAGAAAAAAAAAATCTTTCCAGAATAGACAAAATCAGTAGCTTTTGGAAGTAGAGTGAGCATACAAGGATCACAAGAAGAAGAATAGCAAAGTATGAGTCCAGAAAACATGTAAATTTTATAGAATTACAAAATCAAGAAAAAAAATCTGCCATATCATAAAAGAAATTGTTATTAAAAATACCACTTTTTAAAAATAGCAATTTTTTAAAAAGAAAAAAAAGAAAAGCAACAAATCTGGGCAGAAATGTACCTCCAAAAATCTTTAAAATATAGGCTTAAACATCCAAATCATAAATAGTGAAAATATATTCAAGAATATTTTGAATTTATTAAATTTAAATATGTATATATATATTATATATAATAGATTTGCCATTCTATATGCATTCCTCTTTTTTCTGATTTGTTTCATATATGGAAATATTCATTTTATATGTTATTTGTAAATTCCAGAACTTTTAAAATTTAAAATGTTATTTTTTGAAAAAAAAAGAATATAATTTAAAAATAAGCAAAATCTAGGAGAATTGATCAGCAAAAAATCTTAACTACAGAGATTCCTATATGCAGTAGAGGAACTTAAAAATGATTGATAATTTCTAATCAATAAGAAAAGAAAATAAACTTTTAAGCCTTTTACTACATATAATTAAGATTGAAAGTGTTTTATATAAGTAAATATTTGTGTATGTGGACCTGTAATTTAATTCACATTATCTACTTGGCATATAATAAGGAACCTTGGCATATAATAACAATGCATTTATAACACAGACTGACTCACATGTAATTTCATTGGTTTAGGTAAACTCCAGAGGAAACTCCCTCAATCACTGCAGATTGACAACTGTCTTATTTGGGGCATTGAAATGTTAAGTGATTTGTTCAGTCATACAATGTGTAGAAGGCAGGACTTGAACTTTGGTCTTCCAGACTCTAGGGCTAGCACTTTATTTACTATTCCATACTGTATTTATAATAAATATAAATGACTGATATTGACATAATGGAAAAGTGATCATTTAAACAGACCAGTCTCAAAGGAGAAATAACAAATTATCAATACTTCACAAAAGAATATAGTTTCTCATATAATTTTCATAAATAATTTTTTTCAAAATGATAAAGAAAAATAACCTCTATGTCATATAGATAAATATTGATAAATATTTATTTTGATAAATATCAAACAAAGATAAAACTCTAGACAATAACTCTTATGAAGCAAATATAGTGTTGGATTTAAAACCTGGTAAAGATAAGATACAAAAGCAAAAATTACATACCTATTTCTCTGATAATTCAGTGGAATTTTCTCCAACATAATATAAAAGTATCTCAATTCATGAGACAATTTAACATGCAATGGTGAAACATTATAAGCACTTCTGCTAACAATACAATAAGGATTTCCATTTATACTTTTATTCAGCATAGTATTAGAAATGTTAATAATTGCATTAAGACAGAAAAAAGATAACAGAAGAATTAACACTGAACATAAGCTAATCAATATATCACTTTTGCATATGGCATGATAGTAAAAATATGGTTTCTGCTATGCTAATCCCCCCCCAAGAAAAAACAGGAACAATAAATGATTTCAGTGAGATTGTAGAATATAAGATTAACCTACCAAAGAAAAAAAATCATGTGAACTTATATAAAAGTTATAAAAATTAGGAAAATATAATTTTTTAAAAAACTATTATTTATAGTAACCACAAAAACATCAAATATTTGGGAATTAAGCTACCTAGAAATAAACACAATTTATATAAAGATAACAATAAAACCATTATTAACTAAAAGGAGGCCTAAGTAATATGCAGATACATTCAAAGTTCATGGATACATCAGTTTAAAATGCTGAAAAAAAAGTAGACATTTCTCAGATTAGATTATATATTTATTGCAATGCCATCAATATCAAAGAACTTCTTTAGAGAATTAAATGGATAATAATAAACTATAAATGAAAAAACAAACAAGAATATCAAGAGGCACATTGGATAAAAGGCTGATAAAGTTGGGGTGGGCTTGTATTCCAAGAGTAAAGAACTTTATGAAATAATTTTCATCACCACTGTCTGGTAACTAGTGAAGGAGGAGGAGGAAGAGAAGGAGAAAGATGAGGAGAAAAAAAAAAGAATAATAGATTGATGCCACAAAATACAAACAATACATACAAAAGATCAGCATTTGATAAATTATATAAAATGAAAATGAGGAGAGATATTATTTTATAACTGTACCTGAGAAAATTGGCTAATAATAGGAAATAGCTTACATCCACATCTCATACTGTATATCTCACTGAATTCCAGAGGAATGATCAATCAATCAACAGTATTTGTTTTAGGTGATGGAATGTGGGGAGAGAAGAAATGGAGAACAGGACACAACATATTCACACAAAAAAGTATTTATATATACATATACATACATATATATATGTGTAAGTCTAAATACATATATATTTATATATACACACATACATGCTGACATAGACAGAGAGAAAGGAAATGGGGGAGTAATCAATTTGAGAAGTCCATTCACCATGACAAGATTATAGCACATGGGCCATTCTTTAGAGCAGAGGTCCTTAACTTTTTTGTCTGTAAAAACTCTTTTGGCAGTTTTATGAAGTTGGTGGACCTCTTCTCAGAATAACATTTTTAAAGATAAAAAATATATAAAAATAAAAAACTCTCACTTATATAGAAATACAATTATCATTTTTTTTAAAAAGTTGATAGACTTCACGTTAAGAACTCCTGCTTTACAGGTAATTGAGGAGTACCTCTGCATGGAATGAAGGTTTGTCCAGTGGCATCCAGCTCAAAGAACATAGGGAACTTCTAATGACTAAGAATCAGTTGCCTTTCCCTGTGGTTTACAAAAGTAAGCTGGTGAGTTTCTTTCAAGTTCTTTTTAGAGCTTTTTCTGACACTTTCCCTTGTGCCATTGACTGAAGTATGGCAAGACATCCAGCAGTGGGAAGGGGCAAAAAGTGGGGGAAGAAAATTCTCACTCCATCACCCTTTTAGCAGTTTATAACTTGGAACAGATGCATTCACAGTGATACATACATACATACATACATACATACATATTTGCATATGATCTGAGAGATCTTGAAAATGGGTTTTTCCAGCTTAGATAAATGGTAGAAACCAGGATACTGAGAGGTTTCTAAAAGGGGCAAATATATATGTATACTCAGCCCAAAAAGGAATTTGAGAGTTAAAGTGTACATAATACCAAGTTTGAGAACTCTGGAGTGTCAGGTCTTAGCACTGGACCTAGAAAAAAACCATTTTCTAAACTAGAATACTCCTTAGAGAGAGAAGAATAGTGTACCTAAATTCTTGTACATATAGCAACCTATCTGGAAAGTAAAGCAATATCATTTTAGAAGCAACTGTGTTGGGGGCAACTAGGTGGCGCAGTGGATAGAGCACTAGCCCTGAAGTCAGGAGGACCTGAGTTCAAATTTGGTCTCAGACACTTAACATTCCCTAGCTGTGTGACCCTGGGCAAGTCACTTAACCTCAATTGTCTCAGCAAAAAGTAAAAAAAAAAAAAAAAAAAAAAAAGCAACTGTGTTTCAACATGTGGTAGAAAGAGTTCTCTGAAATATCAGAGTACTTACTTGATAACAATTCAATTCCCTTCTGGGAGGAAGTTGATGGATTATTGAGAATTCTGTATTTTTCCTATCTGTTCACAAGCTCCTATGGGTCCTTTATATCTTCTGCATTTTCCATGAAGTGAAATAAAGGCCTAATCATAGTCAACACTCATATTGTACCTTGTTTTTGTATGGAAACTAGGAACCTTTATTTTCAAAGCATATCTAGGGAAATCAAGACATAGTCTATGCTATGCATAGACTAGATTTTTTTTTTCCTACTACAACTCCAGGTAGAAGCAAAAAGTCAAACAGAGAAAATAGCCCTTTGGATTCAGTATTTCCACCCTGACCTTAAACTAGACTTCTTTGTGTAAGCCTAGAGTCTTTTGGGGGCCCTGGATAATGATTTATTCATACAAAATAGATGCAAAATGATTTGGAGGAGTTGATTAGAAGCTTGGGTAATCAGGAAAAAGGCTTTTGGAGGTGGTGCTTGAGCTCAGATTTGGAGACAGTTAGGGTTTCCAAGGTGTAAAAATAAGATGTCCTCCAAGCATGGAGGACATTCCATTTTGGGGGGAGGGATTAGCATAGCAGAAACCATATTTATTCTATCATGCCATCTGCAAAAGTGATATATTGATTAGCTAATGTCCAGTGTTAAATGCTTCTCTCTGTTTGGATAATTTGGCTAGAGAATAAAGTATGGGATGAGAAGTAATATGTGACCAATGTGAAAAGTTAAGAGTCAGTCTGTGAAGTGTTTTAGTTACTGGAGATAATCAATTTTATCTTACAGGCAATAGGGAATAACTGAAGCTTAGCAGGGAAATTGCAACAGTTCTTAGGATTGTCATTTTGGCAGTTTTGTGAAAAGATATGAGAAGGAAGGCAATTGAAAGTCCAGGGAAGGGGCAGCTAGGTGGCAAAGTGGATAGAGCACCAGTCTTAAGTCAGGAGGACCTGAGTTCAAATCTGGTCTCAGACACTTAACACTTCCTAGCTGTGAGGCCCTGGGCAAGTCACTTAACCCCAATGGCCTGAGGAAAAAAAAGTCCAGGGAAGAGGTAATGAGGAAGTAAACTGATGGGCTTGTTTTGGCTTGTGTATGTTTCTTTTTATTTTTTAAATACATAAAGATAGTTTTAAATATTCACCTTTGAAAATCAAGTGCTCCAAATTTTTCTCCCTTCTTCCTCCCCAAAATAGCAAGCAATCTGATATAGGTTAAACAAGTAAATTCTTCTAAACATATTAAACTAATGGGCTTGTGATGGATGGGTATAAGAAATACTGAGGAAATAAAATTGGTAAGACTTGGTAAATTATTATAAATATGAAGATGAGATTAAAGAATCCTCCTAGGTTGGGGGCCTAGTTGATTAGACTCTTGAGAGAAATAGGAAAGTTAGAAAGAGGGTATTCACAGGAAAAGATAATGAATTATATTTTTGTCCTTGTTGAGTTTTAGGGGCTCCCAAGTGGAGATGTATAATAGACAATTGGACATGTGGAATGGGAGACTAGGAAAAAGGTGAAGTTGGATAGTGTAATTTTAGAGTCATTACTACTGAGATGATAGTTGAGTTGATGAAAACTGAGGAACTTATCTACAGAGACAGTTGAAGCCCTAAGGTACACCTTTACATGGATGATGGGAAAGAGCCTAAGGGGCAATGTCATAAAACTTCAGGGGAAAGATGGTTAGCAGTATCAAATTCCCCCCAAAAATGAAGAACAAAGTACTAATCTAACAATCAAGAAACCACTGCTCAAATTGGAGGCAATAGTTTGAATTAAATATCTTAAATGGAAGCCAAAATGCAAGGTATCAAGTGAGTAGAATGTGAAGAAGGGGCAATAAGTGAACCAGCTTTTTCTAGGTTATGTGGTTATAAAACAGAGAAGACATATAAGAAAATGTTGGAGGGAAAGGGGAAGTGAAGGCTTTTTTTTCTTTTTGAAGAATGGGATATATCTGGAAATGTTTTCAGGTAGCTGACGAATCAGTGGATAAAAAGAGGTTGAAAATTGGGGGGAGGGAAAAGAAATTAAAGGAGCAAACTCCAAGAGAAAGAATTTGGGAGGCTGAAAAATCAAAGAGCCAAATAGAAGAATTGGCCTAGGTTAAAAGGGTCATCACATTTTCTGAGAATGTGGAATTAGCCTGAGTTGATTTGAGGTGTGGCCATGAATAGGAAAGGGAACTCACAATAAATAGCCTTAATTTTTTCAGTTAATTTTTTTTTTCAGTAAAGTATGAGAAGTCTTCTGAGAGGGAGAAAGAAAAGAGTGATACAATGGTGTTTTTTTGTTGTTGTTGTTGTTATTGTTTGTTTGTTTTGTTTTGAAGAGATTTGGAACAGCCACTGTGAGGAGTAGTATGTTAGACACAAAGAAGAGACATAAAAAGAAAACTGAATAATGTATTTTTCAGTTATGATGGCAAAATGACTTTGTTTCTATAAATAGAATAATTCTGGACAAGTTGGATGTGTTTGATTACATTAAAATAAAACATTTCTGTAGGAAAAATGTTTATAGCAAATATCAAGAATTAAAAACTTGACATCTAAAAATATAGATATATGAGAATGGTTAAACATTTAAACAGTCAATTCCCAGTTTCTGCTGAATCAGGGAATGCAAAAACATAATTTACAAAACAGGAAACAATTTATTAATAATTTCTTGAAAAAAGTTAAACTTCATTAATAATCAAAGGATTGCAAATTATAACTGAGGTATTACTTCACATCCATCAAATTGGGAAAAAAATTAAAAATAAAAAAACTTAATGATGGCAGAAATATGAAAAACATACATACTTTCATTGCTAGTAGAATTACAAATAAGAATTGGGGGATGGGAAAATTAATCTAGCAGTCTACACTAAAAGCTACAAAAATGATCACTTTTTTTATTCCATAATTTCTTTTTTTTTTAAATTTTATTTTATTTGCATAACATATGTGTGGGTAATTCTTCAACAATAACCCTTACATAGCTTTCCGTTACAAATTTTTCCCCCCAACTCCCCACCCCTCCCCTAGATGGCAGGATATCCACTACATGTTAATTATATTAAAATATTGGCAAATCGAATATATGTATGCATATTTCCAAACTTATCATTGTTGTGCAAGAAAAATCATATCTATAAGAAAAAAAATCAGAGAAAGGAAACACAATGCAAGCAAACATCAATAGAGATCATGAAAATGTTATGTTGTAGTCCACATTTCATATCCCTCTCTCTGGGTGTATATGGCTTTCTTCACTGAACAATTGGAACTGGTTTGAAATATTTCATTGTTGAAGAGAACCATGCCCATCAGAATTGATCATCATATAGTATTGTTGTTGCCATGTATAATGATCTCCTGGTTCTGCTCATTTTGCTCAGTATCAGTTCATGCAAGTCTCTCCAGGCCTCTATGAAATCATCCTGCTGGTCATTTCTTACAGAACAATAACATTCCATAACATTCATATACCATAATTTATTCAGCCATTCTCCAATTGATAGGCATCCATTCAGTTTCCAGTTTTTAGCCACTACAAAAAGGGCTGCCACAAACATTCTTGCACATGTGGGGCCCTTTCCCTCCTCTAAGATCTCTTTGGGATATAGGCCCAATAGAAACACTGCTGGGTCAAAGGGTATGCACAGTTTGATAACTTTTTGAGCATAGTTCCAAACTGCTCTCCAGAATGGCTGGATCCGTTCACAGTTCCATCAACAATGTATCAGTATCCCAGTTTTCCCACATCCCTGCCAACATTTGTCTTTATCATTTCCTGTCATTTTAGCCAATCTGACAGGTGTGTAGTGGTACTTCAAAGTTGTCTTAATTTGCATTTCTCTGATCAATAGTGATTTGGAGCACCTTTTCATATGACTACAAATAGTTTTAATTTCGTCATCTGAAAATTGTCTGTTCATAGCCTTTGACCATTTATCAATTGAAGAATGGCTTGATTTCTTATAAATATGAGACAATTCTCTATATATTTTAGAAATGAGGCCTTTATCAGAATCCTTAAATGTAAAGGTGATTTCCCAATTTATTGCTTCCCTCCTAATTCTGACTGCATTGGTTTTGTTTGTTCAAAAGCTTTTTAACTTAATGTAGTCAAAATTATCTATCTGGTGTTCAATTAAGAGTTCCAGTTCTTCTTTGGACATAAATTTATTCCATCTCCACAGGTCTGAGAGGTAAACTATCCTATGTTCCCCTAATTTGTTTATAATATCACTATATCCAAATTATGAACCCATTTTGATCTTATCTTGGTATGTGGTGTTAGGTGTGGTTCAAGTCCTAATTTCTTCCACACTAGTTTCCAATTTTCCCAGCAGTTTTTGTCAAATAGTTAGTACTTATCCCAGAAGCTGGGGTTTTGGGGTTTATTAAACACTAAATTGCTATAGTTATTGCTAGGAAAAGATATTACAAGAAGCCAGAAAGAAACAATTTAAATATCGGGGAGCTACAATTAGGATCACACAGGACCTAGCAGCTTCTACTTTGAAGGATCGAAGGGCCTGGAATCAGATATTCCGAAGGCCAAAGGAACTTGGATTACAGCCAAAAATAAGTTACCCAGCTAGAATGAGCATTATCTTCCAGGGAAGAAGATGGTCATTCAATGATATAGGAGAATTTCACCTATTTCTACTGAAAAGACCAGAACTGAACAAAAAATTTGATCTACAAATACAGAACACAAGAGAAACATAAAAAGGTAACAAGAAAAAATAACTTTTGAGAACTATATTTATGTTATAGATACTTATAGAATGAGGGTTGATTTTATGAATCTATTGTTACATTATGATTATGATATGATTACTGTGATTTTATGATTATTATGATATGATTACTATGATTTTATGATTATTATTATATATTTTTTGTGATTTTATGATTATTATGATACGATAAACTGAAAAAGAAATTAGAGGTAGAAAAGGGATAACACTGGAAGAAGAGGAAAAGGAGGTAAAATAAGGGAAATTACATCACATGTAGAGGCAAAGAAAACCTATAATGATTGAGGGGAAAAAAGGGAGGGGAATGAGAATTGGGTTAATCTCCATCTCATCAGATTTGGCTCTGAGGGAATAATAGATGTACTTATAAGGAAACAGGAGGGAAAGGGGGGAAAAAGGGGTGGGTGGGGCTCTAAAGGGGAAGGATTGTTTGAGGGAAGTGGTTATCAAAAGCAAAATAGTAGGGAGGAGGGAAAGGGGATAAGAAAGAGAAAAGCATAAGCTAGGGTAAATAAAATGGCAGGAAATACAGAATTAGTTATTTTAACTGTGAATGTGAATGGAATGAACTCTCCCTTAAAGCAGAAGCAGATAGCAGACTGGATTAAAAACCAGAATCCAACAATATGTTGTATACAAGAAACACATCTAAAACATAGAGATACATACAGGGTGAAGGTAAAAGGCTGGAGCAGAATCTATTATGCTTCAGGTGAACAAAAAAAAGCAGGGGTAGCAATCCTGATCTCAGACCAAGTAAAATCAAAGATAGACTTCATTAAAAGAGACAAAGAAGGAAATTATATCTTCCTAAAGGGTACCATAGATGATGAAGCAATATCAATACTAAACATATATGCACCAAGTGGTATAGCATGGAAATTCCTAGA
>JAJPUD010024609.1:7206-18527 GCA_023553655.1 Myrmecobius fasciatus
AGGAAGGAAGGAAGGAAGGAAGGAAGGAAGGAAGGAAGGAAGGAAGGAAGGAAGGAAGGAAGGAAGGAAGGAAGGAAGGAAAAAAAGGAGGGAGAAGCTTGCATTCTAGCAGGGAGAAACACCACAAAGAGGGGAGGAGTAGTCAACCAGTTAAATTTTGGTTAAAACCTCACAAGGATGATGGATAGTCATAAAGAGGGAGCCTGACATACTTAGATCTCTAAATAAAGAAGGCAAGTCTGATAATACAAAGAAAACAGTTTGAAGGGTGAAAAATTTAAAGAAAGATCAGTTAGGGGCCTCCTGAAGAAATATAGACAATGATGACAATGGAAAGAAAAATGAATATAAGATTTAGAGTTGAAAGGATCCATAGAGATTATGTGGTTGAACTCATTTTACAGATAAAGAAACTGAGACTCAGAGAGAGTGAGTGAACTTTCCTAGACTAGCATTGCTAGTAAACAGCAGCCCTATTTAAATTCCAACCTGTACTAAAATTATATTATAATGCAGAATTCATCAAAACCATTCAGTACTGGCTAAGAAATAGAGGGGTGGATCAGTGGAATAAATTAGATACACACAACAAAATAATCAAGGCCTATAATAATCTAGTATTTGACAAACCCCCAAACTCCAGCTTCTGGAATAAGAACTCACTATTTGACAGAAATTCCTGGGCAAACTATTGTCCAGTGTCAGAAATTCAGCACAGACCTACATCTTATACTCCATACCAAAATAAGGTGAAAATGGGTACATGATTTGGGCATAAAGGATGTTACCACAAACAAATTAGGAGAACAATGGATAATTTACCTATCATATCTTTGAAGAAGAAAGGAATTTATGACCAAAGAAGAATGAGAGAACATTATGAAAGACAAAATGGATAACTTTGATTACATTAAATTAAAAAGAACAACGGAAACAAGATTAAAAGGGAAATATGAAACTGGGGGAAATTTTTTACATTCAGTGTTTCTGATAAAAATCTCATTTCTAAAACATATAAAGAATTGTGTCAAATTTATAAGAATATAAGCAAATCCCCAACTGATAAATAGTCAAAGGTTATAAACAATTTTCAGATGATGAAATTAAAGTCATCTACAGTCATATGAAAAAATGCTCTAAATCACTATTGATGGTGGAGTTGTGAAATGATCCAACCGTTCTGGAGAGCAATCTGGAACTATGCCCAAAGGGCTACAAACTGAGCATACTTTTTGACCTAGCAGTGCCAATTACTGGGTCTGTATCTTAAAGGAGCGAAAAGGACCTACATGTGAAAAAATGTTTGTAGCAGCTCTTTTTGTGATAGCAAGAATTGGAAAATGAGAAGATGCTCATCAGTTAGGGAAGGGCTGAACAAGTTGTGGTATATGAGGGTAATGGAATATTATTGTTCTATAAAAAATGATGAACAATCTGATTTTAGAAAGGCCTGAGAAGATTTATATAAACTGATACTGAGCAAAACAAGCAGAACCAAGAATACACTGTGCACAGTAACGGCAAGAATGTGAGATGATCAACTATGAAAGACTTGGTTCTTCTCAATGGTTCAGTGATCCAAGGCAATTCCAACAGACTTTGCATAAAAAATACCATCTACAAACAGAAAAAGAACTATGGAGATTGAATGTAAATCAATACATGCTATTTTTCTGGGGGGTTTTCTCCTATGATTTTTTCCTTCTGTTCTGATTTTTCTCTCAACATAATTCATAAAGAAATGTGTATTAAAATTAAATATTTTTAAATCACAAATTCAAATCCACAATGTCTCAATATAAACCTAATGCAATTCCACTTTTATTATTTTAGTGGCCTCTTAAAAGGCAGGGGTACATATGAAAGATATTACAAGGTCAGCTTTCCAGAATCTGTCAACTGATTAGATTTGTAAAGGATGGAGAAAAGAGAAGGAACAAAAATAGCATGCAGTTTTTGAACATGGGTGAATAGCAATGTCATGGAAAGTTAATATTTGGTCCTAGAAAGCCAGCAAAAAGTGGACCATATATGCAGGTCTAGCAGATACTTGGAAACACATATCTGAATTAAATTTAATTCAACAAATGTTTATTAAATTCCTATGTGTAATTTCTGGTGATAGCATCGGGAATGCAAAGACAAAAACAAGACTTGCTTATGTAAATGGACAAGGATTGATAGCTGGAAATTCAGGGAGCAGCTAATAGCACAATTTGGCAGAAATGTAGAGCACACGAAGTACATGATGTAAAATAAAACTGAAAAGGGAGGGAGATTGATGAATTATATTTTAGCCTACAGACAATAGTGAACACTGAAGATTACTGAGTTGGATAGTGACATGATCAGGCTGTGCTTTAGAAATATTATTTGGGACAACAGATAGAAAAAGACACTTGAAATAGAGATCAATTATAAGGCTATTGCAATAGTCCAGGAGATGAAGGTCTGAACCAGGATGGTGGTTGTAAATTGAGAGAAGAGGAAAGATGTGAATAATGTGGAGATAGAATCAATGAAATGCTATAAATAATTGGATTTGGAGGGAAAAGATTGATGGAGAAATCCCTTCTTTGATGATTATTACCTCTGTGTTTTTCATGAAGTCACTTAAATTTCCTAGTCTATATTTTCCTCACTCACTTATAAATAAGAGGATTGGATTTTATGACCTCTCAAATTCCTTGTAGTTCTAAATTTATTCTATGTTGCCATCATAGGGAATGTCATTTATGGAAACTCCTTCCAACAAGACAATATGCAAACCCTCAGTGATTTTTATATGTCTTAGGGCAATGCATAAGGGTTATGTGGCTTGCCCAGAGTCAGACACAATCTTAAGGTAAGCAAAGGGCTGTGGAAAAGATCGTGATCCATCAAAACAGGTTGCAAAGGAACAGCTGGACAAGTGGGAAGAGAACTGGGAGAAAAAGGTTATCACCTTGTTATAAAAACCAGGACCTGAAAAGGTAGGTATGAGGAGAGGGCAATCAACAGTAATAAATGCTGCAGAGAAGTTAAGAAGTCTGAAGACCACGAAAAGGCCATTGGAATTGATTAAAAGACTGTGGAGAGCAGGATTTTAAATTAAGTGGGGAACTAGATGGTATAATGGAAACAGAGCTGGGCCTGGAGGCAGGAAGATTTATCTTCCTGAGTTCAAATCTGGCCTAAGATACTAACTAGCTGTGTGACATTGGGCAAGTCACTGCCTGCCTCAGTTTCCTCATCTGTAAAATGAACTGGAGAAGGAAATGGCAAAACATTCTAGTACCTTTGCCAAGAAAACCCCAAGTGGGGTCACAAAGAGTTGGGTACAACCGAAAAATGACTGAACCACAACAAAAACAGTCAGAAATCAAATTATAAAGGACAATTAAGTCAAATGAGATAGTCGGTGCTCAGAAAAGTAAGAAAACTGGACCCAGAAGAGAAAAAGATAAACAGTTTCAAATACTAAAGGGATAATGAGACCAAGGAAAATTACTTATAGTAATTGTGTCTTCATAGAAATGGAACTGAATGCCAGAATGCAAAAGCTGGGTAGGAGAAGGAAGGGAAAATGGTCTTCCTCATAAAAGACACGCTATTTCCCAACTCTGGCCATTTTCACTGGCTGTCCTGAGTCCTTGGAATTCTCTCACTCCTCACCTCAGCCCCATGGCTTCCCTGGTTCCCTTTAAGTCCCAGATAAAGACCCACCTTTTGCAAGAAGCCTTTCCCTAACTTCCTTCGTTTCAATGCCTTCTCTCTAGGATTTTCCCCCAATTTACCCTATTCATATTTTATTTGTACATAGTTGGCTTTTTTTTCATATCATTCCCCCATTAGACTGTGAACTTCTTTAGATCGAGTACTATTTTTTGCCTTTCTTTGTATCTTCAGTGGGTGCTTGTTTAAATAAATGCTTATTGACTTAATTAGTAAAGGCATCAGGAATATACTTATTCATATGAAAGCCAATAATGCTCTCAACTCAATGCCTATTCATTCTGTCTTTTTTTTTTTTTTTGCTTTTTTTTGCTGAGGCAATTGGGGTTAAGTGACTTGCCTAGGGTCACACAGCTAGGAAATGTTAAGTGTCTGAGATCAGATTTGAACTCAGGTTCTCCTGACTTCAGGGCTGGTGCTGTATCCACTGTGCCACTTAGCTGCCCCATGCCTATTCATTCTTAAGATACATTCCTAACAAAATGGCTTATTTGGCTTCCCTTCCCACAACACAATAGAAACAGCAAATTTCAAGTGCAATGGGGAGTACTTTTGGACTAAGGAACATTGATGGTTACAGCTTGAGAGTGAACGAAAATTAGAAAAAATAACTATTAAAAGGCACACACGAGAACACAAAAAGAACAGGAAATTTTCAAGCAAGAAAAAAAAATAATATACACCTCAATAGTTCCTATAAACATTTTGTTATGTAAAATAGTAGATTTTCTTAATGATGAACCCGTCATCAAGAAAATGTTAAAACACCTTCCTTATTGAAAGTCAGCATGGGAATCTGAAGCTCCTAGGTCCCTCCACCCAGTTATCTGACCCCATTTGGAATTTTCCTAATAAAGATACTGGAGTAATTTGCCATTTCCTTCTCTAGACCACTTTTACAAATAAGGAACAGTTGGGGTTACATGGCTCCCCGAACAGGTTACTCCCACCTTTTTTTAACTTTAAGAAAGCACAGAAGGGCCCAATGCAATTTAGAAAGAAAATAATCCAAGAAAGAGTTCATCAAAATTGTTCAAATTTTTTAAAGTTTTGCTCTAGGAAATTGACTCATGAAAACCTTATCATCTAAAGATTCCAGATAAATGCAGATCTGATGCCATTGTTTTTAATCATAATTGGGCAAAACTGTCTTTTACATACATACCTTTTAGTATGGCTACTACTTTACTTTAGAATAAAATGCTTTTGTCACGTGAAAATGTACAATTTTAAATTATCATGTTGCTAGATACAAGTACCACACCTGGATGCATATTTGGTTATGCTGAAGGAGCTGGGTGTCAGAATGGACATCATGAGGGTCATTACTTGGCAGGAGACAGAACCAGAGTTTTGTGATGGGAACACCTGTTCTTTGATTCACTTATCATATACAGAAGAGTACTGTCATGAATCGATTGATCATTCCAAGTTGTACTGTAAGACTCTGACTCTCAAGGCAAAAAAAAAAAGGCAGCTGAGAAATGGGCCTGTAGTCTGGAGGATCTGAATTCAGGTCCTATATCAAGACACTTAGTTCTATGGTGCTGGGTAAATCATTTAATCTGCTTGGGCCTCAGCTCATCTGTAAAAGGTTTTAATAATAGCATCAGTCTGTAAGAGTCATTATAAAGTACTCAGATAATAACATTTATATGGTACTTACCAAGTGCCAGACATTGTGCTAAATATTTTACAATTATTTTTTCATTTGGCCTCACTATAATCCTGGAAGGTATTGCTATTGTAATCCCAATTTTACAGATTAGGAATCAGAAAAACAAGGGTTAAGTGACTTGTCCAGAGTCACAGAGCTACTAAACATCTGAGGTTGGATTTGAACTCAGGTCTCCCTAATTCCAAGCCCAGTGCTCTAACCATTGCACCAATTACCTATAAAATGTTTTGTAAACCTTAAAATGCTATCTAAGTGCCAGTTATTGTTATTATAACTACACTGATAAAAGGATAATTTGACTAAATAAAATGACTTTCATTTCTATATGCTTTGTTCTATCTATTCGAAAGATCAAGGTATTTCTAATTCAATTACCTTATTTATCTTATTTTCGCTATTTTATTTTATGAAAATGCATAATAATTAAAGTGGAGATGAGTCAAAAAATATAACCATGTGAACTGGTTTAAACTGGGTTAACATGATAACACAATCCACTGAAGAGAGAAAAGGTCATCAAATAGGCTGAGTTTATAATTTATAAACTGCTTTCATTTAATGTAAAACATTTTGCCTGATTAACTAAACAACTGTTTCATTATACTGCACCAACCAATTGCTTATTTTAACAGTGTAGACACAACCACTTTTAAATAAACATGGAAATATTTCTAGCAAATAAAAAGACTCATGGAGAGTAGTGGTCTTCCAGATATAAAAATGCTTAAAGCCAGTGGCATTTTTATTAATGCTGTTTAATAACCCATCTGGTTCCACTAGAATTTTTTTCCAGAAGCAACATCACAGATATCATGCAATGTTCTTACAATAATCTAAATTCCCATCATTTAATATTCATCAAGTTATATTCTAATGATCTATTTATCAGAAATTACCACAACCAACAAAACCAACAATTGACTTCATTTTTCCAAAGGTCTTAAACTGAGTTTATATAAAACTGAACAAGCTGCTTGCTCATAAATAAATCTACATCAGCTAAGCTTGAAGAATATAAACCATTACCTAGTTTCTCAACCATCACATAAGCAAGTGGCACCAAATAAAAAACATACTCAGGAGACCTTACTTAAAATCAACTATGGTATTCTATAATTGTAACTATTGGCATATTTCCCCAAGAGAAAAGTTATTTCTACTGTTCATATTCACACACCAGTGAGATACTGACACCACATTTTTCTAGAAAAGTGACAGATTTGTAAGAATAATTGTTCATTAGGCACTGCCCCTTTGTTTTTTTTCCAGGCATCTTTGCAACCAAAAAAAAACTGTCACTGAGCACTTTTCTGCATTTGAGTTGCCAAACCTCCAGCCAATTGAGCCTTTCCATTTTTTGTCAAAAATTCTACTTTTTGCTCATTAATAACTCGGACTTAGAGAGGAAGCAGAAGACCAGATAGCCCAGGGTAATCCAAAAAAGGATATACATAAAATGGGGAATTTACCATCTAGTACATAAATAAATGCACATGGATCTGTGATTCCAGCAATATGCACCTTTCCCTCCAACAGTACAAAATATAAAACACAAGACTTTCTCATCTTCTATGGCTTGTCTATGCCCTCTATAAATGCTCCATAAGGGACCTACTCTCACATGATGGAGGTGTTCCTCTGGGTCTCCTAACACTATATGGATACTAGTGCAGTATATTATATAGCACATATTAAGAAAATACAACTTGAAGGGGAAAATCAGAAAGCATTCATCTTCACAGGAAAATGTGCACATTCTGCTTTCATCTACATAAAAGGTATATTGTCATTTCCAATGCAAAATTTATAAATGTACATGAATTATTTTATGTGATTTAGAGCTGAAAGGGAATTTGGCTAGATACTACACTTGGTATGCAACATGATGGAGTAGGAAGAGAACTAAATTTGAAGTTAGAGGAACTCTGTTCAAAACCTATGTAGTTTATTGCTTGTGAGACACTGGACAAGTCATTTACTTTCTCTAGGAATTGGTTTCTTCATCATAAAATAAGAAACCACCCATTAGCCTGTGACCTATTTGAACAATCTCAGATGAGGAAGATGAAGTCCCAGAGAGGCAATGTGATTAGCACTGGTAGTCAGTCACACAGGTGGTTGAGAGTTGAGCTTCAGACTTGGCCCTTCTGCTCTAGGGCTTTCTCCATCACAACAGGTTCCTCACATCCAGGGGTGCTCTGGGAAATCTTTAACAACCTGCTCTTGGAGGAAAACCTTTAAAATTTCCCCCCTCACTTTTCTAAGTCTAGAGAACAATAAAACAATAAATCAAGCTCCAGTTTGCAGCATTTGTTGAGTTCCAAAGTATAATGTTCATACTGAAATTTTAACAATTATTTAGCCACCAAGAACTGGCTCTAACCTACTCCCCTACCATGTCTTTATAAATGACTCAGAAATAGAAGCAGTTTCCCTTCCACAGAGTAAAGAAGTCTTAACTCTGCATGAAGTTTTTCCAATTTTAACTTAAAACAATTTCAACAGCCTAAATCCTTAACCAAATTTCTAATAGTGTGTCTTATCTCAGAAGCAGCCATCCTAACTAAAGGTGATTCCCCTCTGAATGATGCAGTTGGGGAAGAAATTCATCCTGCACTCACCTTCCTAGAAGGAAGCATACTGTGTGGTTCATTAAAACATTCAACAAACATTTGTTGAAACTTATTGCATGCAGAGGATTATGATAGGCACTGAGGGGAAGATACAAAGCTTAAATGAGATAGGGCTGCCATCCCTATGGAGCTAGCAGTCTAAAAGAGAATCAATGCAGATATATAGCCAACTAAAAATAAACCGTAACAGCCTGGAGAACTATAAAGGTATAAAACAAACTACCAGGTGAAGTTAAAGGTGAAAGGCCATTGCCAACTAAAAGTGATTAGGGAAGCCTTCATTAAAGAGCAGGCATTTTAATTAGTCTCTAAAGGAGGAGCAGAACATTTCAAGTACAGGGAAGCAAAGTGTATGGTAGGCAAAGATAGGGAGGCAGAAAAGTACATGTCAGCAGAGCAAAGTCTGATTTAATTGAGGAGCAGCATGCAGGAAAAATAATATGTAATCTGGTACCATTTTGTTGCTCAAGATTTACTGTATAAGAACTTATCTGACTGGCAAAGGACTATGAAATTTACTCGGTATAAAATAGGGAGCCAATGAAGGGTTTGAAGCAGGGGCAGGACAAATGGAACCATTGCTAGAGTCACGGTTACAGCACCTGTTCATCCACAGGTCCTATTTCTTGAAATGGATGGGTCATTCAGGAATGGGAGGGGACAAAACGATAGATGAGAGATTTGTGCCTCTCCATCTCATTTCTCAACATCTCTTCCTACCCTTTCCAAACTGAATGTGTTGAGTGGCAAAGGACCAATCTGAATGATGAAGGAAAAGAGAACTTATTACTCTGATAGTGCCTTTGCAAGAAGGCAAAACCCGATGGATTCTGAATTCAACAGGAAAGGTTCTAGTAAATGAAATCAAAGTGGAAGCAATTTTTCATTGTATACATCATAAGGAAGTAAATTAAAACCAACAGAATTCGATTCAATAAATGTTTATTAAGCACTTGCTTTGTGCAAGGTGATGTGTTGGGTGCTGGTGATACACAAGTAGAAAAACAAAAACTCCATAGTCCCTGCCCTCAAAGAGCTTACAATCTACTACAGGGAATATAACAGGTACACAGGTAAGCACAATACAAGTTAAGGAGTAATGGGACAAAAGAGAGATCCAGGGTATTCTGAGAAACTCTGAGGGACGTAAAGAATACTTTCACCTAGGGTGGAGATTAGGGAAGGCTTAAAAACCTGAGCCTTGGCGGGAGAAGAGCTAAGAAAGGAATATCTTCCAAGCATGGGGGACAGCCTACCTGAATGAAGGGTGCAGAGGATGGCAGACTGAATTTAAGTAATTGCTAGCAATTCAATTTGGCTAAAACACGGAGGGTGTTTTGACTAGGAAGGGAGGCTAGAGGCAGAATGTGGAAGGCTTTAAATCTAAGCCTGAAGAGCTTGTACTATATTTAATTCTATTACTAAGTGGATTTAAACAATCATTTTCAGAAGATGGAAGAGCCTGGGCTCCTGCATTCATCCCAGTTTATTTGCCTAAAATCAGCCAGTTTGCCATCTTTCCACCTGGCAAAGTTCCTGGTTATTCAAAATTTCGAGAGGAGTAGCTCCTTTTGGGGACTCTGATCAGCAGAATGATCCCTATCTGGACCAACCCAGCTGCCAGAGAATCTGAGTTATCCACACTTTAAGCAAAATGACCAGCCTCTAATATAAAGAACTCCAGTTTTACCCCTGTTCAGGAAAGTTTCTTGTTAAGGGTCTTTCAATGTGCCAGCTGGTTTCCTGACTTCATTGGCTTTGGAAGAGGGCTAAACATAATCCCAACTCCCCATGGAGACAGGTGAGTGAAAATTCCATTCTGAGGGACTACATCTCCTTAGCTCATGCTAGCAATGCACAGCCCAAGTGGGAATAATAGCTTTGTTTTCAAATGTAAAATATAAGAAGCCAAAGTCAAAATGCTTTCATGTATAAACACCAAGAGTGATGCATCAACTTCCTATTTGCAAAATGGCCCTTTCCCAAACTGTAGTTTTGCCTAAAGATAGCAGAGTAAAATATTTAAAAAATAAAATGCTTTCATAATGTGTGTTTGTTTTTTACAAAGACTAAGTGAACAACAGCCAGACAGACTTGGATAAGGAGGGAAGAGAAGAACCCTAGCAATCACATTGCTTTTCACTAGTAGTCTGGGTCTATCTACTGCTTTAATAAAAGTAAAATCTTAAGGGTACATGCTTAACCTGCCCTGCCCCTTATTTCCCACTTGGTTTGAAGATGGTCAAATTTAAACATAATTTTGCAAGATCCCAACACAACCTCCCCATTGATGTTCATTTTTTTCTTGTATATGATTCCAGAAAGACTGACATCTTGTCCATTTTATGCATTTCATGAATTGTCTAGATAGTATGTTTCTCATCTCAGTCTCATTTCTCTCTACCTACCACAAAACAAGGTCACTTTTCCAAGTTATCAATTAATAGGTGTATCATAAGAAAGACCTATCTGTCCCAAATCATCATGTTTTGAATAGCCATGCTGATATTCCAGAGAAGAGATGTCAAACAGAGGCCACAATACTGAGCTGGTTCAAACAGATCAAATGGTAATAGGGAAATATTTAACAAAATAAACAAAAACACAGCAAAACACAGACAATATTAATGTAATTTTCTAAGTCAATATGTGGCCCAAAGGGATATCATCATGTATGAATTAGTGGCCCGGTTTCTATTTGATTGGATATTGCTGTCCTAGATCAGGGCTTCTTAAACTTTTTCTACTCACAACCCTTTTTCTCCCAAGAAATTTTTACATTATCCGGAATATATAAGTATATAAAATAGGTATACAAATCAAACATTTACCGATTTAATAAGCCATAAATTCATGACCCTCACATTCAGTTATGAGACCCCATATAGAGTCACAAACTACAGTTTAAGAAACTGGTTTCCAGAGCCAACCTCTGAACATAGTATTATCTTCCATTCTCTATAGTGTAGTGCAATCAAGATATTGTGGAATTGCCACAAAAGGCATAGATTACCAAGTTAAACGCCACCCCACCTCTCCCCAATACTTACTATATTTTGAACATGATGAGAACTTAGAAAGTAAATTCTGAATATTCTCTGGGAAGGGCAACTCAGTGATGAACAATACTTAAATACATACTTGAAATATACCTAAAATATTTGCAAGCAGGGCAAGACATGGAAATGCTGCATTGCAGGGTACAACAAACATGCACTATAGAATAATTATGTTATATCAGACTTTTGCTATATAAAATGTGATAATTTATTAGAATTCTGTTGTAAAATGAACCA
>JAJPUD010024610.1:0-18527 GCA_023553655.1 Myrmecobius fasciatus
ATGGAAAAGTGGAAATAAAATAGCTCTGTTCCCCCATCGTTCCCCCCACACCTGAAATCCTTTGAGACTGTGGGTTCTGGGCAAAGACAGAATCAGATTCTGCCTGAGGCTTCAGTGAAGGTGTTTGATAAAAGAGGGATAAACAGGCGCTTTGGGATCACAAGGCGTCCTCAGTAACTGTGGATCCCATGGGAGGGGCAGGGTCAGCTCTTGTGGCCACAGTGACATTGCTGGAATGACCGCCAGGGGTGGGAATGAGGGAGACTGCCATCAGAGTCTTCCCAAGCAGCCCAGCCTCTGACTGGAGACTCATTCCTTAGGGCCTGCATTGAAATATGTGCATTAAGAAGATAATTAATTAAAATCAACTGATTTTCCATAACATTTACTCTAGGCCACTGAAAATGGCTTTCACATACATATTCATGTCTATCTCAATATTCCATGTGGATTATAATACAGAACACGTGAATATGCTCCTACGGCCCCAGGTGCCATCTGTGTGAACACTGCCTCCCACTGTGCGGGACCCTAGCCCAGCCCACCCAGGACTTCATGGAGCTCTTGGAGCTGTTCTCATCTCCCTCAAGTCCTCTGAGGCGCCTGGGACTTCATCAGTACAGAAATCCACCTCACTATCGCAAATCGCAACCTGCTCATCCTGTCACTCTCATCCACAACCTCCTTGAGGGCCTCTCTTGGAGGTCCATCTCCCAGGCCAGAGCCCTCTGGCCATCCCTGGCACTTGCCCCATGACCACTCAGCTTTTCTTCCCATTGCACAGTCCCTTCCCCCTGCAGTCCTTACTTCCCCTCTTCAAGCTCTTCCTTAGTTAAATGGTGCAATCCTCTCAGCAACTGCATCCTCTCTCTCCATGGCTCACTTTTAGTTCGTACAAGATAAACATGTTTCACATCTCACTGCCAGGCGATAACATGGGTCAAAATGCCCATACTGAAAATGAGCTTTTGCTTCCATGGGAAACTTGAGCCCACTCTCTTCAACTCTGCCCAGCTCAGGCCAGCTGCCCTGTCTGTCCCAGATACACACAAACTCTGTTAGGCAAACTCTGGAGGGAGTGCATCCAAATGCATGTTGAAATCTGGGAAATGTGCTTGACTATTAAAAGCAACTTACTTACAAAACCTTTATGTGAGAATGCCCACTAATAGTGCCACAGTAATTTATATAGACATACCTAGGTCATTACTAGATTTTGAAGACAATTCTTTGTTGTGTCAAGAATAACCTTTCGTATCATACTTTGCACAGACTTGTAGTGCCCAACATTATTTGTAACCATCAAACCATATTGAGTATGTTTGTAACCAGCATTGTGATATTCTGTAATTGTATTGCTAAAAATGATTGATCTAATAGAGTGTTCCTGCAAAGAAAGAAAGAAAGAAAGAAAGAAAGAAAGAAAGAAAGAAAGAAATCTGGGAAATGCACCTTTGTCATCCACTTGGTCTTTCCTGTGTGGATGGCTGTGTGATTAAAGCTCTCTTTAAGAATCTAGATTAAAGGAATCTAGGAAGTGTCTTAAGGCTTGTTACAGTCAAGTGAGCCTGGGCTCCTCACTGAAGCTCATTCATCTCCCAATTTTACAACTCACCCGATATTGCTAATCTTTGTGTTGTTGAGTCTTCAGAGGTCCCGAAGCACTTGGCTATATTGGAGGGTGACATCTCACAAAAAGGACCTATCAAGAGGCATTTGGGTTTATAAATATTATTTTCCTAATCAAAGAGCAATAAGCCCACTGGGGAGTCTATCCTGTCTACATCTCCCAGTGAGTTGTGAATGGTAAAGACGGAGTCAGTGGTTAAATGTTTGTCTCCCCCTAATCATCCACCATAGTCTTGATTGAGGGACCGATGGCCCCCATTCTGCTTTTCTAGGAGGGAAGAGCAAGCCGTGGGTGGTGTCTCTTTCATCAGTAGTGAGGAGGACATTTGTCCTGTCTTTGGTGTTTCCCCTCCTTCAGATGCCTCAGCCTTGCCACAACTGCCTCATCTCCATGAATGTGATAACCTTCTCAGCTTTCCTCCACCCAAAGTAGCCTGACCCTTCACAGATCAATAACCCCATTTGTTTACCTCAGGGAGATTTCTTTGGCCTTGGAAGTGAAGACGAAAGGTTTTCCAGGTCTTGAACAAGTGGAGAACTCTCCTCCCAGTGGCAGAGGGACAAACCTTGCTAAGAGATGTAGTTATTCTGTCCGAACCTGGAGTTGGTGCCCGGACACCCTCTGGACACGTGGGGCCAGGAAAAGCCTACTTCTGAGCAAATTTCTGTGGGGCCTGAGGATGCACAACCTGGGGCAAAGGAGGAGAAGCTCGTGAGAGGAAGTCCTCCATCAGCTGCTGTGTCACTGAACGGTGGTTCAGGCAGAGCCATGTGCCCTTCCCACCCCTAAAAATGCCCTCTCAGGGTACTTAACCAGATGCCCTGCTATTCACCTGTGACCTTGGGGAATGAGTCTCTCCTGCTCCCCACTATCTCTGGCTTCCCCTCCCCTTCACCATGCAGCTTTCTTTGCATCTTTTCTCCAACAAAAGATATTGATTCACTTTGAGGGGATCAAGGGATTGAGGCCATGGAAAATAAATCGAGTTCTTTTTCCTTTTCTTCTCCTGCTTCTTTAAATTCCTTTTAACTCTCTAGTCTCTCGGGGCATTTTTCTCCCATTTGATCTGGTTTTGTTTTAAATTCATTTTTCTATTTTTAAAAACAATAACCAGATATGTAAGAGAATGGATTTCATTACTTAGTCTTTTCTTGTGAATTATGGTTATTTAGCTTTTTGTGCTCCTCATTTAGAGGGTTTGCAAATGAAGAAACCTGTTCCCTTCTGAGCCACTCATGGGAAGAGGTTGCCCTTCTTGACAAGGCCAGGCTCTTGACACCCACAAATGACCCCATCCTATTCCATCTTAATTGTTCCCTCTCCCATCCCCCTCACTAATCTCCAACCTCTCCCTGCCTGCAATCATGTCTCTCCATCCTCAAACAATGCTCATGACATACACACATCCCTGCTAATTGTCATTTATCATCCCTCCTCCTTTTAATGGTTAAATGTGGCAACAAAGTCGTTTCTTGCCATTGTTTCCATTTCCTCTCCCCCTCTGTCTTCTTCTCTTAATCAGTAGGTCTTCCTCCTTCTTGGCCTCTGTCTGCAGCCTTTGACAGTGTCAATTGCTTCTTGTCCTCCATACTCTCATCTCTCCAACCAGACCTGCCATCCTCCCACCAAAAGGCATCAGGTAGTCTGGTCCACATGGAGCCGCCAGGTTCCATGGTCCTTAGCTGAGTGTCGCTTCTGGTCTAGACTATTATTGGCCAAGAAGAGAATTGTCTGCCCAGCTTGGCTTTCTGCCTCACACAGGACATCTCACCTCTCACCCCTGTGCGCACAGACCCAGACCTGGAAAGCTTCCTCTCCTTACTGTACCTGGCAGACTCCTTACCCTGTGGGCTCAACTCAAGTGGCCTTTACCTGATGGGCATCCTAGCCCTATTCCCTTCCTCCCACTGTTACTTACTATTTGTGGTTATTTATTTAACGGTGTTTGGGTGGAACCCTCCACTAGAGCAGGAGTTTGCTACCTCCCTGCCCCACATTTGTAGACAGTGAGTATTTAATTAATGTTTCTTGAGTGGATAACAATTTATTACAAATCCAGGGTAGCCGGGGAGGCGGGGAACAATGAGGGATGGAGTGGAAAGAAAAGGACAAATTCTGATGTCAGGGAGTGAGGGAGGAAGGGAAGAAAGGATTTGAAAAGTCCACATTTTCTCCTCCCTAGCCTCACGGATCATATAATGGGAAGGTCCCATGTCCTGTGCCAGATTTCCCAAGGCCATATCTGTGACTGGTGTTTCTTAATCCTTCCCCCAATCCAACTGACTATTCTTCTAGAGCCCCTGACTATGAGGCCTCCCCCCAATTCCTGGCTGCAGGGTCTTCTGTCTATAAGTGCCCTGGGATGGGGGGTGGGGGCTAAATCTCCGAACCTCCTGAGGTGATGCTGGACCCCATGAGATCCCCAGCACAGACAAGTAGGGGGTGGCTGTCCCAGGAAAAGTCCCTTCCTTTCACACTTCGCACCCAGAGGCTGGGGGTTGTCTCTACAAACTGGATGCCTGAGTAGCATCCTATTGCCAGCAGAGCCTCCACTGGATGCTGTTGTCATGGCGACCGGCTAAGCATTGATGGCGGCTGCAAGTAGAACGGCGAGGGGGCATATGCTCAGACTCCCCAGAAGAAGAGGGGGGTTGGTTAGCAAGTGCTTAAAGACATGTAGGCTGCAGGGGGGGAGGGGGCTCACTGTCTTGGACCCTTCATGTAGCTGGGTGTGGCTTGGGTTTAATCCTGGGAACATGGAGAAGCAGGCGTACCCCGGTCTGTACCTGTGGCCACAAGACAGGAACCGCCCTGCCTCCTGACCCCCAGCCCCTACACTCCTTCCTCATCACACAGCCTAGCAACAAATCACTAGATCTAGTCACTGTAATGATTTCAACGGGGGAAATGAAGTTAAAAATTAAATAGGGAGCTGCGTTCATCAGCTTTCTTCCTCCTTCCCAATATCTCTGGAGCCTTCTTTCCAGGGGCCCTGAAGGCCACTTGCTGACCCATTCAATCAACTGACAATAAAGCCAAATCCCCAAACTGAGCCCTGATGATGGCCGGCAGAAATTGCAGGGAGCGCCAAGCTCCTCGGTGAATTAAAGAGCTTGGGAAAGGCAACGGATCTTCCTGGGTTTGTGAGACCCCCTCTTGACTCTGCAGAAAAACTGGAGATCACATTGGGAGATCACAGAGCCCTGAGGCAAGGGAAGAGTGCCCCCCAAGGAGAATGCTGAGGCCCTTTCCCTTCTGCCCGTCAGCAGAGGCTGTGTTGGACCTCCCTTTCCCAGCCCTCTCCCCCATCTCTGACTTCTGCCATTTCCTCTGTCTTTTTTGAGGCAGCTGAGCCTCCCTTGATGACTTTGGTCTCTAAAAGCTGCTCCTAAGAATGGCTGCCCCCAGCAAGGAGGCAGCCAGTCAGTCACCCAAGGAGTCTGTCTCGGAGCTCCATCCCGCGCCATTGCATTTATCGGATATTTCCACCTGGATGTTCCACAAGCATCTTTATCAGCCTTCTCCCTGACTCGCCCTTTTTGTTGTGACCCCGTTGGGGATTTTCTGTGCAGACACAGTGGAGTGCTTGCCATTTCCTTCTCCAGCTCTTTTTATAGATGAAAACTGAGGCAAATATGACTTGCCCAGGATCACGCAGCTAGGAAGTGTCTGAGGCTGAATTGGATGAGTCTCCCTGACTCTAGGTCCGGGGCTCTAACCACTAGACTCCCTGGCTGCTCTATTATCTACCTAGACAGAGACAGAGAGTCTCCCACCCTGGCATTCTTGTCCCTTAGCCCTTTTCTCTACCCAGAGGTCAATGGACAGCCTCTCCTTGGCCTGGCAGGTGGGTCTTTGGAGACCCCTTTCCTGCAGCCCCTGCCACTTCCTGAGTGAGGTCCCTTGAACGCAGACCAGGATGGTAGCAGATGCTCCACAGTCACACTGGGGAACAGCAGTGCTAAGAAATGGGTCCTTCGGAGCATGTCCAACCATGGACAGGTCCCTCGGCCAGTTCCTTTTCCCATTCAATTTTGGACTGAGAGGGACAGACAGACAGACAGACAGACAGACAGAGACCAGGTCCCAGGGGATCCAGGAGAGCTTGTAGAGGGCTGACCTCAGCAAGGAGAAGGACCAAAGGGCAGAAGCATTGTGGGGGATATTGAGGGGAAGTACAGAAGAAGGAGCTCATGACTGGTGACTCCCATTTTCCAGTGAAATCTGAGGTTATATCCTCTGCTGAAAGGAAAAGGGAGGGCAGGCATTGGAGGTCATAGGGGAGCAGAAAAGCTGTGGATGGGGCCCCAGTGGAGAGTCAACCAGAAAGGAATAGAAGCAGCAGAGGGGCCCGCTGGGGAGAGAGCTCCTAGCCATGTCAAGGACCCCCTCAGCAGTAGGTGAGTTGGGGGAGGAGGCCGACGACTGGGACCCTCCAAGATTGGCTTCTGGCAGGTTCTGAGCAATGGCAGGGCAAGGGGGGAGAAGAGCTGGCTGACAGCTTCATGTCTCGGGGTTCTTAATTGTCTGCAACCGCTGGGATTCCAGGCTACATAAAGATGATCTGTGGAAGTATCGGTCACCGAGGAAGCAGAGATGTGTCCCAGTCCCAGATGAACTGGGGGTGCAGAGCTCCTTTCCTGAGCAAGCCCCAGGTGCCTCTCTGCGAGGACTCTGAATGACGTCTCAAACTCAGTGCATGACCCCATGGTGCTCAGAAGTGCAACAACAGGTGGGGGTCTAGGGGGAGACCCCTGTCTCATCCTCCCTGCCCCCTCTGAGCCAAGCTGGCCTTCACACGGTGGCCCACTTGCCCTGGTTCTGAGACTGGCGGGCGACTCACCTATCTTGCCACTATTTGGGAACCTTTGAGGGCTTAGTGGAATTGGGCCGCCCAGGAAAGCGTTCTGGGTCATTGCTGGGACACCATGAGGCAGTGGGTGCTGTCACACATGGTTCCCCTGAGTCCAAACTGAAATCCGGCCTTTTCCTGGAAGCTTTGCCCCCTCTGAATTGCAGTGCCTGCCTCTGTTCAGTGTTTCCTGTTTATCCTAAAAGTATCTTATTTGTACATATGGTTTGCTTTCTGTTCTTCCCCATTAGATTGCAAGGAGCTTAATAAATGTGGATTAATTGGTTAATTGCCAGAAATCAATTAAACAAGCAGTCATAACCCCCTGCTGTTGGCCAGCTCCCGATGGGCCAGCGGATGGACACAAAAAGTGATCCAATTCCCATCCTCAAGGAACTTACTAAGGGAGACCTTCCTGATCACTTTACCTCCCCCAGAATCTGCTTCCTCCTCTGTTAAATGGGTCCTAACGCTCAGAGCACCTCCCTGGAAGGTTGGTGATGAAGGTCAGACAAAGGGACTGATGTCCACATGGACACCATTAAAGTCAGGGAGCTGTAATTAAAGTTTGGGGGCTAAATCTTGGTGCAAAGGTCTGTGATTTTGACTGCTGCCCTCACCTTTCTGGAGCGGGACCCTCATCCCCCAGTGGCCCTTTCATTCACTTAGACCCACAGTGCATCCAGATTGGAAAGGATCCCCCCCTCAGGAAAGTCAGCGAGGACACAGGCCTGAGAAACAGCTCATGGGTCCTCTGGGGACCTCTGGGCAGCTTCATGACCCATAAGATGCTAAAGGGAGTTCAGGAAAAAGGGGGCAGCAGGGACAGTTGGGAGCCTCTGGGAAGAGCCTCCCCTCAGCTCAGCACCAAGCATCAAAAACCACTGAGCCACCCAGGATTTGATGTCTAAAATAAAGAACTATCATACACACATGCCTGTATACAATCTATATTCATACCTCTCTTTCCAAGAGCCATTCTCTTATAATTATGAGGCCAAAGTATATGCACTGTTATTAAAAAGAATTGTGAACTTTTAATAAAGCCACATGACAGAATTCTTCAAATAACCAGTAATGACAATTGTAAATCTCTTTTAATTAGATCTATTTTTGCTTTTACCTGATCTATGATCAGGATTGCTACCCCTGCTTTTTTTTTTTGCTGTTCACCTGAAGTATAATAGATTCTGCTCTAGCCCTTAACCTGTACTCTGCATGTGTCACTATGCTTTAGATGTGTTTCTTGTAAACAACATATTGTTGGATTCTGGCTTTTAATCCAGTGTGCTATCCGCTTCTGTTTTATGGGAGAGTTCCTCCCATTTACATTCACAGTTAAAATAACTAATTCTGCATTTCCTGCTATCTTATTTACCCTAGATTATGCTTTTCTCTTTCCTGTTCCCCTTCCCTCCTCTTCAGTGTTTTGCTTTTGATGACCACCTCCCTCAAACAGTCCTCTCCCTTTAGAACTCCTCCCCCTTTTTATACTTTCCCCTTAATTCTTCTGTTTTCCCTTCTATTAGTTTTTCCCTTGGCAATTGTAAATCAAAACCACCGTACAATCTCACCTCCCACCCTGCAAAATTGGTAAAGAAGACAAAGATTGAAACAGTTAATGTTGGAGAAATTGTGGGAAGATAGACAAACTACTACATTGTTGGTGGAACTGTGAATTCACATGACTGTTTTGGAAAGGAATTTAAAATTATGCAAATAAAGTGACTAAAAATCTATACCATTAAATACAGAGATTCTGTTACTGGACTTATACACCAAGGAGGCCACTGATAAGAAGAAAGTCTCCAAGTATATAAAAATATTCATAGTGCTTTTTGTAATAACAAAAAAATGGCAACAATGCTGATTGACTAGGGGATGGCCATAGAAATGATGCTTCCCGAGTATAATGGAAAGCCTAAGAAAAGTGGGTTGTTGGGGCAGCTAGGTGGTGCAGTGGATAGAGCACCAGTCCTGGAGTCAGGATGACCTGAGTTCTAATCCGGTCTCAGACACTTAGCACTTCCTAGCTGTGTGACCCTGGGCAAGTCACTTAACCCCAACTGCCTCAGGGGGAAAAAAAAGAACAAAAGCGGTAATTCTGAAGTGGGTTGAAATAAGTAGCATTGTTCATGAGGAAAAATAAAAGTGTATTTGGATAAAACAAGGAGGAAACAGAAACAGTATTGTCACAGGAGGACACTACAGACCACTTGGACAGAAGGAAGAATAGTTAGGTCTTTAGAAAACCTGACAGACATAATACTGAGGCATGATATACTAGTTATCAGAAGCTTTAGTTCTTCAATTATCTTGCAGAGCTTTCTGTTCAACATTTGTGATTTTCCTTAAATTTCATCCTTTAAAACATGGGTCCTTAATTTTTTTTTCTGTCATGAACACGCTTAATAGTGTGGTGAAGCCTATAATCACTTCTCTGAATAAAAATATGTAGGATTAGAAAGGAAACCTATTATATTGGAATACAGTCAACAAAATATTACGAAAACAAGTTCATGAACCTCGGGAGAGAAACCTGTTCTTTAAACGATGGTGGAAACAGTGGGAGGAACTTCTATATTGAATTTCATTCTGACCAACAAAGGACAGCTGGCTGCTGGAGTCAAAATTAGGGAGATCTTTAGGGAGAGTGACCCTAAGTCAATCTCAGAATGAAGAGCAGAGCTGAAGACATGGCATTGGGGGAGTGTGGGGAAGCGATACTGGAGGCTTCCCAGGGAGTTAAGCAGAATTTCATGGGCTACCATTCTACAGAAGTTAGCCCAAAGGGGAAGAGAAAACTCCAGCAATGATATTCTGCAGATGGAAACCACTTTGATGAAAGCTGTCAGTGAGAACGTCGCAATAGATGGGGAGCTCACCGCCCTGCTCAGATGTTAACAAAAGCACATCGAAAGAACGGATGAATTCTAAAAACTCTCACCATCTCCTACAAAGAGTGGCAGGAGGATTGAAATTCCAAGGGGATGGAGGCAGGGACAAGGAAACCAGGATCACAAAAGGACTGCTTAAAAAAAAAAAAAGCTTCACTGTGGAAAAGAATAGTGAACAAGGGCTGGATGGATTGCTCTGGGTTGATGGGATAATAACAGATGGCAAGGGGAAGTCAGAGGTGCTCATCCCTATTTTTAATTCTGTTCTTGATGCCATGGAGAATGATGTTTGGCCTAGAAAGTGAAAAGCATAATAAGGAGTTGACTCTCCAAGTGCAGGAAGAGACTGAATGTGTACAAGTCACAGCACACAGTCAGCACTTCCATCACCCCAGGGATACGCCATTCACTCATGTTGCATTTCCCCCCATTACAATGCAAGCTCCTTGAGGGCAAGGTTTTTTTTTCCTTTAAAACTCCAATACTTAGCCCTATACATAACACAGAGGAGGGGTGAAACTAGCCTCGCTTTCTTGTCCAGAACCATCTGGGTCCAGTATTGATATTTGTCTTTTTAAAGAACCAGCTTTTAGATTAATTTATTTTTGCCACAGTTTTTTCAGTTCTAATTTCTCTTTTTCACTTTTCATTTTTAATATCTTCTCTTTTGAACTCCCTTTCGGTTTGTGTATTTGTTGGCTTCATAAGTTGCTAATGTATCAGTTCATTATTCCTCTTTTTCTATTTCATTCATGTATATTTATAAGGATATGATTTTTTTCCTCTAAGGATTACTTGAGCTACATCGCAGAAATTTTAGTCTGTTGTTTCTTCATGATCATTTTCTTTCACATAATGATTCATTATATTTCTGACTTGTTCTTTGACAACTGTGTCCAACTGGGTCTGTGATCCCTTGAACAGATTACCATGTCTATTGTGTTATGATCTATAAATGATGTTTACAATTTCTGCCCTTATGCCCTAGTATATAGTCAATTTTTGTAAAAATTTCATGTGCTAAACGACTAATGTGGAAACGTTTTACATAACTGCACATGGATAACCTATGTCTGATTACTTAGCCTCTGGGGGAAAGGGAGAAAGAATTGGGAACTCGAAACTTTAAATTTAAAAATTGAGTTCCAAATTCTCTTTCTCCTTCTCCTCTCCCTGCAAGTTGGTAAGCAATCAGATACAGGTTATATATGTGCAATTATGTAAAAAAGTCACCTTAGTCACTTTGTACAAGGTGACTTGAATAAAAGAAAAAAGGGGAAATCACTTGCGTCAGTCTATATTCAGCTAATATCAGTCTTTGTCTGGAGGCAGACGGTATTCTTCATCATGAGTCCTTTGGGACTGTCTCAGATCATTGTATTATTGACAATAGCCAAGTCAATCCCAATTCTTCATTGTACAAAATGCTGTTAGAGTGTATGCTGTTCTCCTGATTCTGTTCACTTCACTATGGATCAGAACTCAAAACTTTAATTAAAAGTTCCACGGACTGCTGAGAAATATTATATAAATAGATAAATATAGTGTGTGTGCAAATATATTCTAAAGCAATCCCATTTAGAAAGTCCTAGAAGTCTTTATGCTGTAGTTTCTTCAGGACTTTAATTCCATATTTTTCTAGTGAAAGTGGAGAGATATGGATTGGAATATAATATAATCACTTGTATTCAGAACACATTGGGTAGTTGGACTCAAAAAGGAATTAATCATGATTTCACAACACTGTAGCAGGGAGTCTGGTGGAGTACCCCAGGATCCCCCGTGCCCTTACCAGATTTATCAGTGATAACTAGGTCACTATAACTTAACAAGTTTGTCCTCTTTGGGCACACTGATGATGAGGGTCTCTGGGTCTTCTTTGCCCTCGTCAGGGTTTGTCATTTCATGTTGACCTGCAAGATCTGGAATTTGGCTGAGATATTCTCCAGAGTTTTCATTTGGGAATTTTTTTTTTTCCAAAGGTGATGGGTGAATTTTTTTCAGTTTCTATTTTATGCTCTGACTCTCGATGTCAGGGCAGCTTTCCTTCATGATTTCTTGAAGTCTGATCTCTAAACCCTTTTTTGATCATGGGTTTCAGGGCGTCCAGTATTTTTAAGTCATCTCTTCGGGTTCTACTTTCTGGGTCAGTTTATTTTTCCTGAGCTATCTCACATTCTCTTCTACTGTTAGGGCTCTGTAATCTCTTTTTTCCAGCCTATCCCTTTTTATTAAAGCTTGTTTATTTTCAAAGCATATGCATGGATCATTTTTGACCCTTGCAGACCCCTGTGCTCCAAATCCCCCCTTCCCCTCTCTGAGATGAGCGTTCTGTAATCTCAGGGCGAGTTCACAATGGGGCCCCAGGGCTTGAAAGGGATGGCTGGACCCCTTCCCTACTTGTGGACCTGCTGACAACCCAGAAAGGACCCTGCTTTCCCAGGCTGCCTGGGGGTCCCCCTCGTGCCGTTGACTCAGCCCCTGTCTTGCTGACTCTGGGAGCCCCTGGGAACAATGGGGGGAGGGGTTCCCGGGAGTTGCCCCTCTGGAGGTACGTCCACCCCAGCTCGGGCTGTTTGCCCTCCACCTTCTGCCAAAGCTCTTGATGGATTCTGAGCTGAGCGAGTCCTTAGGCTCCCAGAGGCTTTTTAAACTTGGGATGTTCGGCTCAGAAAGCGGAGCCCGGACTCCGATCAGGGCCACGACCCGGGACAAGTCCACGAGACCCAGGACGGAGACGACGGCCCACCGCCAGGGAGAGAAGTGACCACGTTGGGCTCGGAGGGAAGCAGCCTCTCGGTTTTGCTCCTGGCCGCTCTTGCAGCATGGCTACTGTGGAAGCGTTTGGTGGGGCTTCCTGTGCAGAAGCAAAAGCAAACGACTCTCCTTCTCAAGGAGAGGGGAGGACGGAGGGAAGGGGAGGACGGAGCGCAAAACTGTAAAGACGATTGTCTAAAACCTCATGTGCTTGGGAAACATTCGACAAAATAAGCAGAATGGATTTAAAAAGGAAAGAAAGGGGAGCACGTGTCCCCCAAACAAGCCTGCAAGACCTTCTCACCGGGCTCAGGAACAGGAGATAATAGTGCATCATTACTGACTCCCCCAGAGTCACCACAGAGATAGCCACATTTAGATGTCGCTTTTATGACATGGCACCAAGCTGTGACCCCCCAGGGGGACGGAGCACTCCTGAGAGGACCAGGCTGCTTCCCACTGCACCTTCCTCTCCGGCCAGGGGCTGCCCGCTGGCTCCTGCCCAGGACCTTTGCTTCTGTGCCTGGGAAGCCTTCCACCCTTTCCCTGTGCCCCAGGGGAATGCCAGAGCCCCATTTGTTTCTCATCCAGACCAGATCGGACCACTGAGCAAAAATCAAACAAGTCACCTAAAAATCAAACCCACATCACCGACTTCCTGACCCCCCCCCCGCCCCGATCATCAGTGACAGAATAGGCTTGGAGCAATGTCTTCCAGAGCTACGGTTTTGTCCCCCGAGTCTCCCGCCCCCATGGGGTGACTTCCTGCCCTTCCGACCCTTCCTTACAGAGGTGAGGGACCATGGGAGAGGGGCCACATAGGACGGATGGGCTGTGGGGCTGGTTGTACTGCCCCCCCCCTTTTTTGTTTAATCTTAGTTACAGGGGCTGCCCTCAGGCTGGGCCCTTTGCTGGGCCCTTTCCTCGGCCCTTTCCTCAGCCCCTTCCTTGGGCCCCACCAGCTGGCCACCCTCAAGCTCGGACCTTTCCTCGGCCCAGCTGGCCCCTTCCTCCGCCCATGCTTCTCTGATGACGTTGGCCATTCCTCCTGGGGCATTTGTGCCCGCCGAGGCTCTCCCAGGTCATCCTGTTGCTCTCGACGCTTCAATCCCTTGGTGCCCGGTGGTTGCCACAGGCAGCCATGAAGGGCAGGAAGCTTTGACCAGACAGGAGCCGGATTGTGACGGGGTCCACAGGACAAGAAGCTGGCCACGGGGCAGGGGGAGAGAGGCGAGACTGAGTCCGAGGGCAGTTTGGGCGACAGGGAGGAAGCAGGGCAGGTTTGGGGCAGAGCAACCAAGGGGGAGACGCCTGAGGGACGTCCCCTCAGGTGTGGGCAGGAGACTGAGTCCGGAAATTCAAGGAGAGGCCGGGGCTGGGAAAGGGGGCGTGGGGGTCTTTGGCACAGAGCTGATAGTTAAACCAGTGGGGGTGATGAGGGTGCCAAGGGGGAGGGTACAGAGAGAAGGAGAAGAAGAGAATCCTGGGCACGGTTATGGGGGCCCAGATCCTCCGAGCCCCTGCACCAGGGCACCAGGGGCAGCTCTGTCCTAGGCTGCCCCCATGGGTCATTTGTCACAGCTGCCGCCGGCTGCCTCTCTTGCTAGCCCTCCGTGATGGTGAGCCACCCCCCCCTTCCCCACACTTCAGGGCCTACCTCCATGGTAGAGCCAGCCCCCCAGGTCCCCCCGTCTCTTGCTGCAAATTCTCAGACAGAAGAAGCGCTGGCAGAGGAAGCACGGGACGCTGGGAAAGTCAGGCTCTGGGCTAATTTTGTGTCACGAGGGGGAAATTGCAGGGTCAGTAAAGACCAGGAGCCTGGCGAGGCTTGGTGGCCGGAAGGTCACTGCGGGAGCCCTGGGAACCAGGGTCGGGGCCGGACGGGCATTGGCAGTGGCTCGGGAGCCTGGAAATCTGCGGCTTTCCCAGGAGGCTGGGAAGCATTTCCTGCCCCTCAGAGTCCGGCTGGAGCTTCCTGGGAAAGCCACGCTGTCTTGTCCGCGTCCTGGCCGTCAGACCGGCTCTGGCAGCACCCGGGGGGGCCCGTTTCCTCTGCCTGGGAGGGGGACGCCTCGGGCAGCACTCCTGAGCCCGTGGCCATGGCAGCCCCTGTTGGGACACCAGGGGCACGGCTTGGTATCGGGGCCGGCCCTCGTAGTTTGGGGGGCCCTGGGCCCATGGGCCACACCCTGCAGGATGGACTTTCTTCTTGGAAAGTTGGGGCGCTCCTGTGCTGGATCCCAGAGCAGGAGCGGGCGCTGGTGTGCCAGAGCGGGCCAAGTGCTCCCCTGATCCATCGCTGTTCAGACCAGTCCCAGAAGGGGCTGCACTGCCTGCCCCCCCCCCAGGCTCCCCTCTGCTCTCCAGACCGACTGGGAGCAGCCTCGGGGGCTTCCCTCCCTGGGTGCCTTGGTAACAAAATGGCCAGAAGGAAGGACGAGGGTGTGAGCAGCGAGGACCCCCGGGAGACCCAGAGGAAAGCCTGGCTCACCCCGACCCCCAGGAGATGCAGCTGCAGGCCCCCCCACCCCCTGTCGGAGCAATGACCCCTAACGGTTCTGCTGGACCAGGGTCCCCAGAAGCCTTTCTTCTGCCTCTGGGCCGGGATCCCAGGGAGGGGCCTGTTCCCCAAGGGAGTCCCAGGGCCAGAGATGCCCCCCCCCAGCAGCAGGGCCCCCCCCAAGTCCCCTCAGGCATCAGGAAGGAGGAGATTCTGAAGCTGGGGAAGTCTTTGGGGCAGGGCCTGGCAGGCGGTGCCCGGAGGCAAACCTCAGGCTGGCCACGGACTCGGGCTTCCAGGAAAGGAGAGTGCCCGGCCACGGCCCCCAGGACAGAGCTGGCCGGGGTCCGAGGCGCTCTGCGCGGGGGCTGGGAACGAAGGCAGCATCCTCCTGGGCCGCGGGACACCGAGGCCGCAGCCTTGGCCCAAGCGGCCGGTCCGTCCCTCGGCTGCCAGCGGCAGAAAGCCTTATTCTCCGCCATGACCGGAGGGTGGGAGGTAGCCTGCCCCCCTCAGACAAGGAACAGAAACCCTGCCGGGCAGGGGGAGAGGCGGAGGCTGGAGGCACGGGCCAGGCCGTCGGCGGGGAGACCCTGCACACCTGCACGGCCCAGGGGCCCCCACTCGACAAGCGCTGCCCGTTAGTGCGTCTCTGAATCCCCGGCATGGAGCATGGCGCTTGGCCCCAGCGGCCTGGCCCAAACGTCCTTGCCTGATCAGCCTGGCCCCAGCGCCCTTGTCTAAGTGCCCCGGTCCCAGCGCCCTGACCTGAGCACCTTGGTCTGAGAGCCTTGGTCCAAGTGGCCTGGCCCCAGCGCCCCTGCCGCGGTGCCGTGGTCCGAGCACCTTGGTCTCGATGCCTTGGTCCGAGCGGCCTGGCCCCAGCACCCCCGGCCAGAGCAGCTGGACGCGGTGGGACCGCCCTTTCCTTTGTCACTGGATCTCACTTTCCTCATAAGTCAGAGGGCCCCGGGCTCTCTTGGTTCGAATCGATAAAGATCCGGTATCGGTCAATAAAGATAACGCGGCTCTAACAGCGATAGCGGGCGGTTTCTGGGGCTTCCCAAACGGGGTCTCCATTTGCTCGTTCGCTCCTCACAACGTCACTGTGACAAAGGTCTTGTTCTCCCCGTTTTATAGGTGAGGAAACTGAGGCGGGAGGTGTGAGTTGTCCTAGATCACAGAGCCGGTTGGCATCCGTGGCAGGACCTGAACTCAGGACCTCCTCCCTCTCCAGTCAGTGGCCACTCGGCCCCTCGGTGATGACGGACTTCAGGCTGCAGGACCACGAGGGGCGCCGGAGCCAGCTCGGTGTTGGGCAGAGAAAGTGGGGGAGGGGAGAGGGATTAGACTGACCGCCAGACTGCAGACCTGCGCTGACCCGTGCTGTGCCTGGGAAGGCTGGACACGGTACCAGCGTCACGCCAGGACGTAGAACCACTGCCATCTGAACTGACTCTGAAGCCCGCCTGGCAGGGGAAGGGACTGGCCACCAAGGTCCTTCCTTGAGTTGAGCTGCCCGGCATGGCAACCCCAGTGTGGAGGGCACAGCTCGCCAGGCCAGCCGGTGTTAGGAAGCCACTGGGCACCTGCCAAAGGCTTTTATGGAGAACTAGCACAAGATGAGGGCTTCCATGGCGGGCACTCTCAAAGTCCCAGGCTGGCGTCTCCCATGAATCAGTTGTGAGACATGGAGATGCCAGCCGGGGACTGCCCGGCATAGTGCCCACCTCAGGGAGATGTGTGTAACATGGGGAGATGCCAGCCCAGGACTGCCCGGCTTGGTGCCCACCTCAGGGCGGGCACTCCAGGAGTGAAGCAGAATTGCAGTGGCTCCAAGGCAGCATGAGATGCACAAATTTCGAGCCGGCTCCAGTGGGATTTTACAGGACGTTGGGCCAGATCTGTGGCAGAGCCTCGTGGGCTCAGAGCGGCCCGACGGGTCACATTTGGACGCCCTGGCCCTTGACCCTGGCATGGTATCGTTTGGTTCAGAACACCAGCGGCCATTCTCTGCTGGGCCGGCCGATGGGTCCCTCCTGCCACCCCCGCCTCTGGGGCTGGCAGCTGGGGGTGACTGCCAGTCTCCCCTCCCCTTGGGCCCAAAGCTGGCGCCTTCCCCCTCCAGTGTACCCTGTCTCTCAGCATGGCAGTATGAGGGCTGCCTGCCCCTGAGACTGGGCACTGCTCCCTCAAGGGCAGGGCGCCCCAGAGCTCAGCGCAACCTTGCCCACAACAGGGGCTTCAGAATTCCTCACTCATGGCCCTCAGTGGTCAGGGTTCAGGTCCAGTTGGCAGAGGGGAGGCCCACCGCCCCCCTCTTACATCCCGAACCCCAAATGCTACTCAGGTCCCAAGGCTCCTTGCTGGGTCTCCCGGCCTCTGGCTCTGGGGTCCCCCTAGGCGGCAGGGCCCCTGGGTCCGGGCACCCGGGAGAATGCTGACAGCGGCTCCCCGGGATTCTGGCACTGGGCGCCCTGGAGCCCATGGAGCCCTGACGCTCTGTGCCCTTAGCAGGTGCTGAGCCCCCCGTGGAGCAGCGAGGACCCTCCCGGGCCAGCCCCCCCTCGGCCGCGCAGGGATGCAGCCCCCGTGGACAGCCCTCCCGTGACCAGGAGCTCCCTCCCTCCACTCGGTGAGTGCCAAACTCTGGGGCTTCTCCCAGGCTCCCCCTCCAGCCCGAGCTGCTTCTCCCCCCTCCCCCCTTAAATGTGGGGGACGCGGCCGATGGGGTGAGCGGGATCAGAGAGCCCGGCTCCCGGCGCAGACGGGAAGTGGCGGAGGAACGCTGACCGCCTGGGGCCGGGGGGACCCAGGAGAGCTCGGGGGCGGCAGCCGGGGCCTGGGCGGGCTCGAGCACTGTGAATGGCTCACCAAGGGCGCCATCCTATTGGACAGCATCTATTAAGCACCAAGTGTTTGTCCGGGAGACCCAGAAAGCTGGAGCTGTCCCTGAGCGGCCGGCCCGGTAAGGGCACCCACGGGCGAACGCTGCCCCGCGTGGGACCCGAACCCTCGGAGGGCCAGGAGCGCGTAGCGGGCACAGGTTCCGGCCCTCGGGTCCTTCGGGGGCGACACGCCGGGCAGAACGCGCGGAACCCGAGCTAGATCTGTCTGGAGGAAGGGGGAGGGCAGGAGGGCGGAAAGCCTAGAACACGAGGGAACCTCGCTTTGCTGGGGCTGGGGAAAGGCCGGTGGGGTAGAAGAGCAGCAGAAGTGGGGGCTGCCCCTCTTTAACTTAAGCACCTACTGTGCGCTGTGCGGGGGGGGGGGGCCTCGGCGGACAGACCAAGGAGACTCGTTCTCCTCCCCCCCGGGATTCTGGGAACTGAGAAGACTGGGGAGCGGCCGGGAGGGCTTCCTGGGGGAGGCAACGAGGAGCTGGCCATTGTTCTCCAGAGAGTGCCCTCCAGGCAGGGAGGAAGACCCGGGCAAAAGAGGAAGGGGATGGAGCAGCGGAGCAGACTAGGGGAGAGTAAGGGGCAAGACCCCAAGGGGGCAGAGGAGCAGGCAGGCCCTGAATGCCACACTAAAGAAGCTGGGCTTTAGCCTGGCCAACCTGGAACAGGCCGGCCTTCAAGGCCTCCACACGCTGCCCCCAGCCCACCTCTCCTCCTGTTTCCCCTGACTCCCCCTTACACCTCCCAGGTTTCAGCTAAGCCCAATTGCCAGTGGCAGCCCTCCTGCAGTATCCTCCCCCACAGGCCCCCCCTCTTCATTCCCCATAGGGCAGCCCCTTCCACTCTCCCCAGAGGTCTCCCCTTCCCCATAGGTCACCCCCATTCATCCTCATAGGTTATCCATCTCCACTCTCCCCCAGAGACCTCCCCCTTCCCCTCTAGCTCACTCCCCTTCCCCCAGGGGTCTCCCCCTCCCCCTCTAGCCCACTCC
>JAJPUD010024611.1:6429-18523 GCA_023553655.1 Myrmecobius fasciatus
GAGAGAGAGAGAGAGAGAGAGAGTTATAACAAATAGATGACTAGGCCAAATATTCATTCATCAAATTATTTAGGACATATTGACTACATATTCTCATATTAAAAACAACAAGATATCATATACTTGAATTTGTGTTGTCCATTTGTTCTTATCATAGGAATGTGTCATAAAAGGAAAATATGAAGGTATGATAATACCATCAAAACTGATTCTTCAGGCCTCAGTCTGAGAGCAGATACCTGACAAAATAAAGCTTCCTTAGTTTAGATTGAGATCCAATTCTAATAATTTTACTTTATCAGACTCGGGAATGAACAAGTATGAACCAAAGAAACAGAATTGGGAAACTGAGTCAGAAGGATCTCACTTTGAGCAAAAGCTCCCAACTGTTATCTTATTACAGACTCCTATTTGTTTAGGGTCACATTTCTCTGAGTAGCTTATGAAATTTCTCTCAAGTGGTGGGTTACTGTCTTAATGATCAGGCAATCATATTCAAAACTCAAAAACAATATATCAATTGCTGTCCCAAGAGGTTTCAACTCCAATATCAAATTCTACTAACTGCAACTTAAGGCTAGATAAATTATCTCTTTTACCAAAGTTCATCAAAAGTTTACCAAACTTAAACACATAAAAGATTGTTTAACTTGTTTTATATATTAAACTCATCCTAGTGCAAAGGTTGATTATTAAACAAACTTACAGAATTTTAAAATATAATTTCGTTATAATATATGTTACTATATCTCTTAAACAGGCTCTTCTCTCAGGGCTGATGCCCTTATCTATCCTGAAAGTTGAATAAAACTGACAAGTTTAGAATTAAAAAGTTGGGCAGTGACCCCAGGGAAGGAGCAGAGCTGGTTGTCGCCCAACCTCCACCATTCACAGTGTTTTGATGGGCTATACTATATACAGTAATTATCAGATTTAGGTTTAACATGAAAACAATACCTCCAAATAACTTAGTTAATTTTTTTTTATTTTTTTTCCTGAGAATAACCAAATGGTTTTGTTATAAGTTTTCTGTTAATTTACTGGCGGCAGTGAAACATACCTAATTCCTTAATTTACATTAACAAAATAATTTGAGATAGGATGAATAAGGATAAAATGACTTTTACCTTCTTAATAGTTGAGAAATCTCTTCTGTCTCCAAACTGCTGAACTGAGTTCTCAGAGATGATTTTCATTGCTTTAAATAATTTTACCTTTTTTGTTTAGAAAGAAGGCAAGAGGATTTATGTATATATATGTAGATACACACCTATACACACAGACACATACATATATATATATACATATGCATACATATATTTTTTGTTGAGCCAAAACAGATTTTTGAGATATATATATACATATATATATACATATATATGTATATATATATATATATATATATATATGACTTTAATTCATGAAATTTCCTAAATATTAATCAAATGTTCCAGATAAAATGAATTTCCATTTTGAATATTTTCCAATTTACACAAATCATTTTTCCCTGGTGGGCCAGGAAAGAGTTAAGATGTAATTTTTTGTGTCTGGGCCCTGAGAAGTCTGATTCTCGATAATTCCAAAGCAGGCTGATTTTTTTTTTGACAGTTTTTAAGTTAGCTGTGAATTGCTTTCCTGTTTTCCTAAATTTAGTGCTAATAGATTACAATTTATAAATTCTTATAATGGGCTTTGATTAAAGTTCCTCTAAAATCACTTTTATCATCCTATCTCAAATAATATATTGCATTATGTATATTTTCTTTCTCTCCCTTTTATCCCTTCTTTGGGTCAGGGAAGGAGGAGGAAAGAGAAAGAGATTCTCTACACTATTTTCCTAGTCCTCATGAGGCCTAGTTGAATTTGCTTGATGAAGTTTACACACCCAAAAAATGATTTATCTGAACATTAGCACTGCATATTGGTCACATCTAAAAACCCATAGACTTATCAAAATATGAAGCATTTTAACAATCATATAGCATTTGTTTTTTTGTTAAGCAACAATCAATATTAGTTGTCTTTGCAAATCAGAAAATTGGGCAGATATAAATTAATTTGCCATAGATTATATAGCTAGTCCATTTCTGTAATTGAAATAAAGAATGGTGAATTTACCAAAAAATAGAAAGAGGTTGAGTGTCTTACACACTCCATGCTGCCATGCTGGGTGCTGCCAGGGGCACCCAGATTCTTCTCAAGCAGTTGCTGGACAGACCCTGATGAAGCTGGGGAGACAGGATTCTGAGAATGGTGGAGTTTGACCCCCCACCCCATCCGCATTCTCCAAGCTGGGTTGGGCAGGAATTTTTTGCAAGGCTTTGAGTCTACCTCATAAGGTTTTTTCTATAATACTTTAATATACGAGAGAAATAATGATAAAGATGGAAACAATCCCATCAGCAATCCCTCCAGAATCTCACCCCTACCTGGAGTGGGAGATGACTCCAGACAAGATTAGATTCAAAGAAAAGTTAGTAAAAACTGCTATTTTCCTAATTGTTGTTTTTGATTAATTTCCAAATTCCATAATCAATTTTCTCAAAATTTGGAGACTTTGCTAAGGCGTTTTGCTCATGAAACTTTTGAGAATATATAAGATATTATTCTAATTTTATTTTCTAATCACTTTTCCTGTGCATTTTTTTCAACCTTTGGCCACAGGTTTTAAATTCAAAGAAAAAAGATTGGGCCTTTTTTCAGGAAATTTTTCAGCATACAAATTACAGCACAGAGGTTTTTTCTGTCTGGTTGCCTATGACTCTTTCCAGGTGACAAAATCTAGTTTACACTATATGTGTTTGTTGTTAAACTATATGTTTAGTTTACACTACACACATATATGGCATTTGTGATATGGACATTCTGCACAGAAACAAACAGACACAAACAAAAATGACATGGAAGAGAATTGTTCCAACTTTGTATAACGCTATAAACTTGAAAAATTAAAAAAAATCTTATCCACTTATTATCACTTGCACAACCACCAACCATTCTTTTACACACTCATACACACACAAAAATTACTGTTAAAGACATTTTCTTTTAACCAGCAGGAAATTCAGGACTTGGGCTGTTTCAAAAAAACAGTAAATTTGCTATCTGAAAAATATAAGTAGTAGTGTAGTAACAATTGCATATAACTCCTTCTGCTGTGTATTTTCAAGGGAGGTATTAAAAAACATATTTAATAGTAGTGTTCAAAGACAAAGATAGGGAGACAGAGATCCTGAATGAGGTTTTCATTGCTATTTTTATGCTAAGGAAGGTTTTTCTAGAAAAAGAGACAAGGATCTTTTTAAATAAGCAAAGAAGGTTTGGTTTTGTTGGGTCATCTTAAGTTTAGAGCTTTTTTCAAGTCTTGCCTTTCAAACCCATCTTTCCAGGAGATTTAAGGTACAATCTACAATCCAGATGGAATACACATACAAAGAAGCTGACTTTTGTTAATCAGTCGTGGAAACATCCATTGACCCCCAGTCATGAACTGCAAAATCAGCAGCTAAAAAATATTATCAATTGGACCTTAATACCTAGTCAATAGAACTTGCCAATCATTATCAGAAGCTAATAATGATCTTTAGAGTGTGGCTGATGATTGATGGGAATTGTCTGGTTAATTGCAAAAGTCTTTAAAGCTCTTTGAATCAATATCACCATCTGAGGGCAAGCAGAAAAGCCCTTCTGAGACTGGTTAGCCAAATACACCCATTCTGTCCAAGTACAAGAATTCCTCCTCCCACTGCTTGCAACTGATCCCGGCTTCCTTGGTAAAAATTTCTTTTAGAATTTGGATTAGGACATCCTTGTAAAATTTGAAATAATTTTGTCAATTCATGTATTCCCAATTTCAAATACAGTTTTATCCAATTAATATCCCTCACTAATTCCTGATAATCATTTAGAAAAACCAAATTATTCCAATTTCCATTTTAGAATTGGCCTAAAATCAGTGACAGATTGCATCCAGAGTACCTCCTTTCCTATGCTCCCCAAAACCTTTACCACTCCAAATCTTTTATTTTTATATACATTTTTTATGTATATTTTATTTTTGTACTTTTCCTATTTTTTTGGTAAAATATTCTTAAGACTGTGCTATTTTCTCCCCCTGTGCCATAATAATTTAAACCTTGGCAATGCTTATAAACTGCATCCTAAATTAAGACCTAGCATATCAGAAGGAAGTGGACTTGAGTGGGTCTCTAGTGGGAAGGAAATATGTTCCATGTTCATAATTAAAGTATCTACAAGAATTTGGGAAAAAATATAATAGTAAGTTTTTCTGATTATTAAGCGGTCCCTTGAAATATGGAAATAAAGTATTTTGGTTTTCCCTCAGCTAATGCCCCCATAAATTGTCATTAGCATTTTTAAGGCAGGTTGTTCCAATGAAGTTTTAAATTGCTTCCCTTTACTGATTTAAAAAAAAAAAACCCAAACTGGCTAACCTCTTTTAATTTAAATTAGATTATTCAGATCAGAAGCTGGAAGGACTATTTGTATTTCGAAAGAAATATCCCTTTCTCTTTCTTTAATCTTTTAAAGTTTTTCATGAATTGGTCCCCTATGTATAAGAATTGGACTTTTCTTCAGATCTGTGTCTATGAGAGAGATCCCAATAAGACCTGGGGGAGGGGAGAAGGTGCTAATTCTTCCCCTCTTCCAACATTCAGACTTTGAAGTCTCTGCCCTCCTGTCTTACTTCAGAGTACTGATAAAAGAATTGACTCTAAAGATTTAAGGGAACTGTCTCTGAGGGTTAGAGAAATATACCAAAATAGAGAAGACAGAAATTGGAAGATCTCCCAGGCCTTTTCCTTTTAACTAAGTAATACTTTTAGATACTGTTCTCAGTCTCTGCTGATTGATTTTGCCTTATTCCAAATTCAATATGTATACTATATTGATATCAGCTGAACAAGAACCAATCTTATAAATTTTATCTTATTATATATATTCCTATGTGATATCTGATATTCTATATTTATCTGATATTGGATATCTTCCTTCTATGTCAGCCTAGTGATAAACTATTTTAATGCTAAATTATTTCCAGTGATAAAGTGCCCATTGGTGATCACCTTTTTTCCCACTTTATCCTCACTTTTTATTATTTAATTCCCCTCTTACCTGAATTTTGCATGTGCATGCTTTTTCTAAGAGGGAACCCTTCCACGGAAGCTCTGTCCACTCATGTAAGGTTCCGTCCCACTGTTGAAGTCCAGCTCTTGTAGTGAATTGAAGGGTGTGACAGTCAGGAGGCCAGGTGGAGAGAGTCTCAGTTTTGGACTCTTTGAAGTTTATTGATCAGAGAGACAAATATATATATACTCAAATGCTCATAGGTTTGATACAAAGTACACTCTTTTAAAATTCCTATAGGCAAACAAAATCTACTATGATGTAAATGATTAAATCCTGGATCTTGGTTACTTAGAGATGTAAATAGTTGAGACACACATCAGAGTAAAGTTTATTTTTTGTCTCAGCTGTCTTTCTCCCAAATACCCTTAGTCTCCTTATGGACATTTTCTCCTCTCCTAAGTTCAAAGGTTTGCCTTTAATCCAAAGAGTCGCGTTTGCGTTTTGCTTCAGTCATAAGATTATTAATTTATTATATTGACAAGCAGTCTCTGCTATTTAAATAAGAAAAGGGAGTTTTGGTGAGCCAAGTTACTGGAAGTTCAAGACCTGGAATGGATTCTTCCCTCCTGGCCCTCTACACAGTGTAAAACATAAAAGAATGCTATAAAGACAGCACTCTGTGGTAGCAAAGGACAAGAACAAAAGCAATTGCCCATTAATTGGGGATTAATTAAGCTAATTGTGACATGGGAATGTTGTGGAATATAATAATGTATAATGTATATAATGTATAAATATGTATAACACATATATTATATATGTTATATATATTATATATGTATATATTATATATATATATTAAACATTATATATATGTATATATAATGTAGAATAGTGACTGGGCAAAAGCAGGGAAAGACCAACAAAAAACTGATGCAGAATAAAGAAAGCAGAGCCCAGAAAACAACATTCAGCATGACTATGAAAAAAAATGTATTCCAAAGCAAAACATTCCCCCAAAATATAGTCAAATTCTAGAGAACAAATATCCCTCAGAAAAGGGATGTGAAAAGGTGCTCTGATGTCATTCCTCTACAGCAGTGGAAGATCAAGAAAGAAGTGGGGTACACTGCATATATTTTCTTTTCCCATATATTCATTATTTTTTTATTTGTCTCTGTCTCTCTTCTCTGTGTGTCTCTCTCTTGCTCTGTCTCTCTCTGTCTCTGTATCTCTTTTATATGAAATTGCTCTCTAGGAGGAGGAAAGAAGAGAGACTCTTGAAGAAAATTTAGTGACGTGAAAATAAATATCAAAAATATTTTTCTTTAAACACTACAAATTACAATCAGAGAATTTGGTAGCTATAAATGAATGAATGAAAAGTTTTTTTCCAGTGTTTACTCACTAATTCTTTAGTGAATCATGCTACTAGACAGTATATAAAATGGCAGGTTAAGCTTAGTTAAGTCAAGTCAAAAAGCATTTATTAAGCCTCTACCATGGGCCAGGGACTATGCTAACTGCAGGGAGTACAAAGCAAAGCAAAAAATAAAAATCCTACCCTTAAAGAATTCATTTTGTAATAGGGAAACTAACATCATATGTCCATATAATCTATAACCAGTGCTAATGGTGGTAAGATCAGAGGGAAGGCATTAGCTTCTTGCCTAAGGTTGGATTTGAGCTGGGATGTGAAGAAAGTCAGGTGGCAGGAGGAGTTTGGGGGTAATATTCCAGACAGAAGGGACAGACAAGCAGTTTTAAAAAGCACCAGGGTGGGGGATGGTGCCCTGTTCAACGAATAGAAAGGATGCCAGAGACATTTCAGAGCTATAGAAATGCTAAACAGAAGTAAAGGGTAAAGGTTGGTTCTTTGGAAAGATGAACAAAATTGACAAACCTTTATCGGATCAAATGAAAAGAGAGCAGAAGATCCCCAATAGCAACGGAACAAGGGGAAATTACAGCACAATCAGAAGTATCAGAACCTATTATACACACCATTGTATACTGAGAAAAATGAGAAAATTTAAAAAAAAAATTGAATTCCTTCAAAAATATAAAATACTCAAACTAGAGGTCTTAAAGAATTAAATCTCAGAAGAAGAAATAATACTAGCTGTAAGGCAAATGCCAAAGAAAAAACCTCTTGGTCCTGATGCATTCACTGAAAAATTCTACCAAATTTTAAAAGAACAATTAGTATTTATACTACATAAATTCTCCTTTAAAATTGAGAAAGCACCATACCAGATTCATTTTGTGAGATTAATATAATCCGAATAACTAAACCAGAAGCAATAAAACAAAGCACTATCATTGTTAATGAATATCAATTCAAATTTTTAAAAAATCATGTCAAAGATGTTGCAGTGATTTATGTGAGAAATCATTAATATAATGACAAAATGCTATCAATAGCAATAAAGAAGGAAAAATCAAAGACAGAGACAAAGAAGATATAAAACTCTATTTGCTGATGGAATGGTGGTTTACTTAGAAATTACAGGAAATCAGCAAAGATATCAACTGAGACAATTAATAGCTTCAGTAAAGTTGTAGGTTGTGAAAAACCCACAAAAATCAATAGCCTTTCCATTTAATAAAAAAAAATCCAAGAGACAATAATATAAAAGAAAATCTCATTTCAAATAACTATAAAATGAATAAAATATTTGAGGATCAATCTACTGAAATATGCAAACGATTTCCATGAATTTCAATTAAAATGTCTCATTAAAGGTAAAGAGTAACATAATTAACTGGAGAATTATTTATTTCTCCTGGCTGTGCTGTGCCAATGTTATAAAAATAGCAATACTCCCAAAGTAAAAATTTACACTTTAAGTGCCATATCAATCAATAAAACAAAGGGATTCATGATAAAAAAGAGCATGATAAAATAATAATAAGATTCACTTAGAGAAACAAAAGATCTAGAATATCAGGCAAATAATGAAAAAAGGTAAATATAAAGAAGAGATAACATTTCCAGATCTCAAACAGTATTATAAAACAGCAGTCATCAAAACTTTTTGATATTGATTAAAAAATAGAGAAACAGATCAATGGAAGAGATTCAACAAGGGAGAATAAAAAACTGTAGAATTCAACAGCATAAATTACTAGCATCAATGACATTAAAATTCATAACAAAAACTACTTAGAAAATAAATTCCTATGTGATAAAATCTGGTGAAAAAAACTGGAAAACAGCCTGGCAAAAATTAGGCTTAAACCAACAACTTAAACCATATTATACAATGCATTCTAAAAAGCTATGTCTTTGAGGAGCAGCTGGATGACACAGTGGATAGAGCACCAACCCTGAAGTCAGGAGAACCTGAGTTCAAATGTGGTCTCAGACACTTCCTAGCTGTGTGACCCTGGGCAAGTCACTTAACCCCAATTTCCTCAGCAAAAAAAAAATAAGATATGTCATCTTAATATTTGAGATTATATCAGAAAAAAAACTATAGGAGAATGAAAGCATAACCAAACAAAGAAAAGAAGAAATTACAAAAGATAAAATATATCATTTGAATTACTGGATACTAAAAAGCTTCTGCATAAATAGAATTAAAGCATCTAAGAAGAGAAGTGATCAAATTAGAAAAAAATCATATTTCCAAACAATTAACATATGTAAATGTGTATTCATGTACATAGAATACAAATTTAAAAGCAAAACAAAAAATAGAAAAGATTTCCCTAAATGCAACATTCTTTGTGGTAGAACAAAGTTAGATGGCCACTGACCAGAAACTTTTAAACTCTGGTACAGGGATGCCATGGAATGTAAATGTGCTGTACAAAATAATAAATAGAGAAATATGTAAAGATCTACTTGAACTGATGAGTGAATAAAGCAGAAGCCAGAAAACAGTACACACAACTACAAAAAAGGCTAATATGAAGGACCACCAAAAATAAGCAAAATTGCATCTTACCAAAGAAGGGATATGAGAAGACACCTCCTCCTACTCCCCTACAGAAGATGGCAGGGCCATGGGTGAGCTACATTGGATATATTTTCAGACTTTCTGATACTTTCTGTTTTGAAAATTTTCTCCACCTTTTCCTTTTCTTTCTTTTTTTTTCTCCCCAAATAATTTTTGTTAAATGGGATGTCTCTCTGGAAAGAGGGAGGATGAAGAATACTAGGAAAAATTTTGGTGGGGTTCAAAACAAGATATAAATAAACTTATTTTTAAACAACTAAAAAATCCGAATCATAGCATTTGATGGCCATGAATGAAAAAAATAATTGTTACCTGTTTGATGAATTGTAATAATTTTTTATTTAATCACGCTAATAGTCCATGTCTGAAGAGACAAATTCAGCCTAGTTAAGTCAGGAAGCAGTTACTAAGCGTCTACTATATGCTAGACATTGTGCTAAGTCCTGAAAGATACAAAGAAAGGCAAAAAAGAAAGAAAAGTTTCTTCCTTCCAAAACTTCATTTTGTATTGGAGATAGACTGTATTCAAGCTGTCTACTGCCAGTGGTAATGGGAGGCAAACTCAGAGGGCCATTAACCTCCTGCAAAAGAGTTTTTAAAATTCTGGAAAAAGAAAAAGAGATCAGGTTTGAATGCCTTTAAAAACCAAACAGAGAAGTATGGATTTGATCTTGGAGGTGATAGGGAGCCACAGAAGTTTATTGGGTATATGATCAGACACGAGCTTTAGTGGCTAAATGCAGGAAGGATTGAAGTGGGGAGACACTTGAGACAGGCAGAATCCCCCCTCCTCCTCCACAGAGGCTATAACAGCAATCAGAGCTTTTGGTGATGATTTAAAACAGTAGGGCAGTGTCAGAGGAGAGACTGAGGCAGATGTGAGAGAGGTTTTGAAGGTAGAAACAACAGGTGAGAATGAAAATGAGGAGAGGATTGAAACGTAATCCTGGGGGACTGGAAGGATAGTAGAACTCTGGACAGAAACAGGGAAATCAGGAAGAGAAGAGGATAAAATGAGTCCATCTCTGGATTGGTGAGTTTGAGATGCATGTGGTACATTCACTTCAGGATGTCTGATAGGGAGTTAAAGGGGAGCGAACTGAAGATTTGAAAACTAGCCTAAAATCCAGTATTCAAGACAGGAGAATCCAGAGCCTATGTGGTGGGATGTTAAACTGGTCTAACAGTGTGATTCTATCAATATATGAATTCAAAGTAATCAAACAGCCTCTGAAAAGGTAATTGATTACCTAGTCTGTAATTTACAATCACAGGGAGTTGGCTTGGGCCCTGAGAAGTTAAGTGACTTACCTAGGATGACACAGCCAGAATGAGTGGGAAACTGGGCTTAAATCTAGATCTTCAATAGTGGGCATTCCCAAGGGAAGAAAACAAACCTTCAAGTGCCTATTATATGTCAGTCATTGTGCTGAGCACTTGACAACGATCTCCTCTGATCCCCCAACAATTTCCATTTCGATAAGACATTCAGGTTTGCAACATCTTTTCCTCCCTCCATGCATTCCCAGGAAGCAGGTGGTCTCAGTATGACTCTCCCCATTTTATAGACACAGCTGATGTTCAGAGTTGAGCATTTCTCATTTCCATTTCTCAAAGGCAGTTAACTCTCGGGTTAATTTACACGACCTGTTGATAATCTATAGGGGGTGTGTTTGTGTGTGTGTGTGTGTGTGTGTGTGTGTGTGTGTGTGTGTGGTGTGTGGTGTGTGCTCATAAGAGATACACAGGAGCCAACACATAGAAAGTAGATCCAGGACTGTGACTGACCACTGCAATGATTTCTGGGTCCTGCTCAAGCTATAGCCAACTAATCCAGCTCATAGGGTTACTAGGACACTTACTGAGAAAAGGGACCACCTTCCCCTGAGAATAATAATAATAATTGGAGTGAAGATCTCTCAGGACTATAGACTAAATTAGACAAAGCCTGAGGGCCTAAGTTCTGGTTTCCAGGGTGGAAGGGAAAGTAGAAAGTAGTCTGATTTATAAGCTGTCAACATTCCAGTTCCTAAAGAAGGAAAGTAAAGCCTATATAACCAATTAGAATGTATGGAACGGAAAAGAGGGGTGGGCTTGGGACTTTCTTTGTTCTGGATTGTATAAAAGTCACAAGGATGTACTGCTCCCCGGCTCTCCCAACTCTGGACTGCTTATTTGATCCATTGTGGGACCGCCCCATACTCATGAGTTCCTGAATAAAGCCTTTGTTCTATACCTTGAGATGCCTCTGAAGTATTGATTATTAAGATGAAGGCCTGAATATCCCCCGCAATAAGAACAGGAAACTGCTAAATAGTGTACTGATGTTAACCCCACTGCTTGGGCCTCTGAGGTAGAAAGAAAAAAGATTGAGCAGCCATAATAGACTCTAGGAGGCCTCCAGCTTCTTTCTCAGGAGGAAAGCCCCAACCTCCCTCTATTTCTTGATAGCTGGTAGCATCAAAAACCAGTCCTCTCCCCTTAGCCCAGAAGTGGTTTCTAGTCCTGGGACCACCATAGAAAACCGGCCCACCCCCACCCTTCCCTGTTTTGCAAGATCCAGGTCTTACTGGGCTAGAGTAGATTGGTACAAGAGCAAAGGGAAATCTCATTCTTCTTTTTTTTTTCTTGGTTCTTCTTTTTTTTCTTTATTAAAGCTTTTTATTTGTAAAACATATGTATGGGCAATTCTTCAACATTTCTGACCCTTACAAAGCTTTCTATTACAAATTCCCCCCCAATCCCCACCCTTCCCCTAGATGGCAGGAAATCCACTACATGTTAATTATGTTAAAGGGAAATCTCATTCTTTTTTTTTTAATTTTATTTTATTTGCATAACATATGTGTGGGTAATTCTTCAACAATAACCCTTACATAGCTTTCTGTTACAAATTTTTCCCCCAACTCCCCACCCCTCCCCTAGATGGCAGGATATCCACTACATGTTAATTATGTTAAAATATTGGCAAATCGAATATATGTATACATATTTCCAAACTTGTCATTGTTGTGCAAGAAAAATATTATCTACACAAA
>JAJPUD010024612.1:0-18523 GCA_023553655.1 Myrmecobius fasciatus
AAATTACCCCTTATAACAGCTTTGGCCGTATCCCACAAATTTTGGTATGTTGTCTCCTTATTGTCATTCTCCTGGATGAAATTATTGATTGTGTCTATGATTTGCTCTTTCACCCATTCATTCTTCAGGATTAGATTATTTAATTTCCAATTACCTTTTGGTTTATTTTCTCCTGGCCTTATATTGCATGTGATTTTTATTGCATCATGATCTGAAAAGGATGCATTTACTATTTCTGCCTTTCTGCATTTGATTTTGAGGTTTTTATGCCCTAACACATGGTCAATTTTTGTATAGGTTCCATGGACTGCTGAGAAACAAGTAAACTCTCTACTGTCTCCATTCAACTTTCTCCATAGATCTATCATGCCTAACTTTTCTAACAATTGGTTTATCTCCCTAGTTTCTTTCTTTTTTATTTTGTAGTTTGATTTATCTAATTCTGAGAGAGCAAGGTTGAGATCCCCCACTAGTATCATTAGGCTGTCTATTTCTTCTTGCATCTCTCTTAATTTCTACCCTAGAAATTTGTGTGCTGTTGCACTTGGTGCATATATATTTAGTATAGATATTGCTACATTATCTATGGTACCCTTTAATAAAATATAGTTTCCTTCCTTATCTCTTTTGATTAGATCTATCTTGGCTTTTACTTGATCTGAGATAAGGATTGCTACCCCTGCTTTTTTTTTGTTCACCTGAAGCATAATATTTTCTGCTCCAGCCATTTACCTTCATCTTGTATGTGTCACTATGTTTTAGATGTGTTTCTTGTAGACAACATATTGTCGGATTCTGGTTTTTAATCCAGTCTGATATCCGATTCCACTTTATGGGAGAGTTCATCCTATTCACATTCACAGTTAGAATAACTAATTCTTCATTTCCTGCCATCTTATTTACCCAAGTTATGTTTTCCCCTTTCCTTTCCCCTTTCTCCCTTCCCCCCTCCACAGTACTTTGCTTTTGATGGCCCCTCCCCCAAACAATACTCCACCCTTTAGATCCCCTCCCCCTGTTTTTACTCCTTTCCCCTGATTCTTCTATTTTCCCTTCTGTTAGTTTGTCCCTTACTTTTCCTCCTTTCCCTCCCACTTCCCTCTAGCACCGGATAATTTTCTCTGTGAAATCAAGTGTCTGATATACACTTTTAGAGCCCAACCTGATGAGAGTAAGATCTACACAATGCTCATCTCCCTCCCCTCTTTCTCTCAAATATATTACGTTTTCTTTGCCTCTTCAAGTGATTTTACCTTGTTTTTACCTCCTTTTTTTTAGATCTTATTTTACCACTTTTTCCCTCTTTTCCCCAGTATGACAACCTTTTCCCCTCTAGTTCTCTTTTTCATATTATCAAAGTAATATCTAGTTAATTATACCCCCAAATTTTAGGTATCCCCCTAGTAAAAATAAAGTTCTCAAGAGTCCTTTCCTTTTTACCTTTTTATGCATCTCTTGAGTTCTGTGTTTGGGTGTCGAATTTTTTGTTCAGATCCTGTCTTTTCATTAGAAATAGGTGAAATTCACCTATATCATTGAATGACCATCTTCTTCCCTGGAGGATAATGCTCATTCTAGCTGGGTAGGTTATTCTTGGTTGTAATCCAAGTTCATTTGCCCTTCAGTATATCTGGTTCCAGGCCCTTTGATCCTTCAGTGTGGAAGCTGACGGATCGTGTGTGATTCTAATTATTTATCCTTGGTATTTGAATTGGTTCTTCTAGGTGCTAGCAGAATCTGTTCCTTGGTGCGATAGTCCTGAAATTTGGCCACGATATTCCTTGGGGTTTTAATTTTGGGGTCTCTTTCAGGAGGTGATGGATGAATTCTTTCAATGGTGATTTTGCCCTTTGATTCTACAATCTCAGGGCAGTTTTCTTTCAGGATTTCCTGGAAGATAGTATTTAGATTCTTTTTTTCATCATGGTTTTCAGGAAGTCCAATGATCCTTAGATTGTCTCTCCTAGATCTATTTTCCAAGTCAGTTGTTTTTCCTAGGAGATATTTCATATTTTCTTCTAATTTTTCATTTTTTTGTTTTTGTTTGACTGATTCTTCAAGTCTTAGTGAGTCATTCACTTGCATTTGTTCAATTCTTATTTTTAAAGTGTTGTTTTCTTCATTTACCTTTTTAAGCTCCTTTTGTAACTGGCCAATTTGTTCATTGCACTCTTTTTCCACTTCACTAATTTTATTTTTCAATGAATTGGCGTCTTTTTCATATCTCTTTTGCAGGGCATCATATCCTTCTTGCAAGATATTGTATCCTTCTTCCACTGATTTCAGTTTATTTTCCCATTTATCCTCCAGCTCTCTTTTGAGATTCTTTATGCAATGTTCCAGAAAGGCCTTTTGAAAAAGTGACCAGTGATGGTCTTTAATACCTTCTTCTGGCATTTTATCTAAAGGAACCTCAGTATCTGGGGTCAATGCTTCTTTGCATTGATAAAAGCTGTCTATAGTGAAAGCTCTCTTTTGCTTCTTCATTATTTTTAGACAGCGTGAATATCTCTTTAAGGTAGGGGAAAAAAACGGTGGCTGAAAAGCTTTGCCCTGGGGCACTTTGGCGAGTTAACTTAAGGTGCTGGGCCGGTGGGGGCTAGGACTAAGTACGAATTACTCCTTAAACAAGGCAAGTCTGCCAGAACACCTGCCCCCAATCAGGGCATAGTGTCCCGAGTGCCTCAGATAAACTCCAGGTGTTTGGGATTTGGAGTTTGGAGTTTGGAATTTCTGCCACAATGAGCTGAGCTGAGTCCCACCCTCACTTCTGGCCTATGCAGGAGTCGTCTATTTATCTCTCTGTCCAAGTCAGACTAACCTGATATGAAGTTCTCCAGAGAGCCGTGCCCAAATATTTCTGAGTTCGTTGACTTGAAGATCAGTTCAGAGGCTTATTTTATTGTTGATTTGAGAGAAGATCAGAGGAAAGGCAGAAAGTCACCTTTTCACTCCGCCATCTTGCTAGGAAATTACTCTTTTAATGTTGGTGTTTTTTTTTCTATTTCATTCTTTCTTGAGAGAGAGTTAATAATCGCTTCTTCTTGTATTGATACTTATACCAATGACTTTTTTAGTAATAATAAATTAAATGATAAAATATTTGAAAGCACCCATCATATTTTGGCACATAATAGGTGTGAAATAAATGTTCATTTCCCCTCCTTTCTCTTGCTTTAGGAGATATTGATGCAACCCAAAGAATTTCTTCTTTAAAAGGAAGATCTAGATAATCTCCCCATATGTAGAGAAACTATTATCTTATTTTTAGCCTTGCTTTCCTATATCAGCAGCTATGAATATGTCATAGAAGTGAGATAACAGTTATAGTTGACCCCTGAGAAAGCTCTCAAAATCACTACTTTTGATTATATAATCCAGTCTTGGTACCATTCTAGTCTGAGTCTTCATATACATTTTGGTTAACTGAACTCTGCATTACTATTTCCCAATCCTGAAAACACCCAAAGTATATGCAATTTTAAAGGTTTTCATGAAGACTAAAAATTAAGAAATTGGAAAGTAATGTAAAGCATCACTCGGGAAGAAGTTTATTATGGATGGATAGATGTGAAATAGTTATACAATGTATCATGTAGTTTTGGTGCTTTCAGAGCACCTAAATCATCACTTACTATACCCTCCCAACTACTGTAGTAATTCTGGGCATCCTTTGGACCCATCTGTTCAAGATTTTATCTTTCTCAAGATGCTGCAAACATTCAACTTCCTTAGTTAATGTTACTACATTCACCAAGTGAAGTTGGTGATGTAAGTATAAATATGCAATCAATTAAACATAGTAGAATTCACATTTCAGAAATAAGAATGTTGCTTTTAAGTATGTCCATTTTGGGAAGGGGGTTAGGAGGTTATAGGAGAGCAGATAGTTGAGAATATTGATTAGAAAAGCTAGTAAACACTCAGCAGTATATAGATGCAAAACATACTACTATGAGAGCCTCCCTTCCCAAATTAATATGTCTGTTTTCTATGAGTTACCTTCCCAGGAAGATGTACAAGATCCATAGCAAGCCTGTTTGTCGAAAGGAGCCAATTAAGAACAGCAGAGAGCGCAAGTCTTGCTTACCCTGAGATGTGCTTCAAGGCTGAACTTGCTGAACTGCACATCCCAAACTGATCTAAACCAGTTTATAGCAACTGTTCCTACTTTTGTGTCCTACCTGATCCTGGGAAAGACAGTCCATTATTTACCCAATTCTTCCCCAACCTCCCCTTTGTTGTTTTCAAGCATAAATTGTCCCTGCTTCTCCTATACTGTGTCTCCTTTACACTATGTACTAGGTGCTTCCGCACTAGTATTTGATTTTCCTCTAAATAAAACTTTTCTGCTTTCAACTCAGTTTGTATTCTTCCACATTTTGAGGAGTTGGCTTTGCCCAATTGAACTACCTTTTGGATAAACATATGGCTATATCTCTCATGCAATTTAAATTGCTTCTAAATGATAGTATCTGAACTTGGCTTTATAAACCTTAGAGTCTTACAAACAGCAAAAATATGGCCTCTACAGTATGGCAGTAAGCCTATTTATTTTAAAATTATTTCACTAGAAATCCATGTTCTCACCCTCTCCTTTTTTTCTCAGTTCCTCAGAATATGGAAATTGCATAGTTGATCTTTCTAATCCTCATCCAAAATGTGTATACAACTTTGCTTCCCAAATCTAGATTTAATTTTCCTGAACCTGTATGTAAAATTCTTCATGCAAGTAATGCTCTAATAGTTGATTCTGTAGTCTGTCATTGTTTTTGTTATATAATAACAAGAATAATATCTTACTGTTAAACAATGTTGACATTGTTATGTCATGTAATTATATATACATATATAATATATGTAACACATAGGATTATATATTTTAAATCTTATTCATAAACATATTTTTTTCTTTGACTTAAAAATATTCCCCTTCTTGATTTTTGTCTTTTTATTCTTCCACTGAAAAGACATCCCATTCCCATCATATTTAGTGTCATTTCACTAGCTGTCTCCCCTGTCTGGAATAATTTGCTCCCTCATATCTATCTCTTTACTTCCTTGACCTCCTTCAAAGCTCAACTGAAATCCCACCTTTGATAGAAAGCTCTTCTCATTGTTCTTCCTGTCTCTCCTAATCTATGCCTTCCTTTTCTTTCACTTTTATTGTATATGTCTTGTGTGTTTAGAGCTGTTTGCATTTTGACTCATCTCTTCCATTGGAATATGAGTTCCTGAGGTTAGAGACCACTTTTTTTTTCTGTTTTTGCATTTCTATCACTTACCATGGTTCATAAGTGAATGCTTAGTAAATGCTGACATGTATGTACATATATACATATACACAGAAAGTATGTATATACTAACACATATACATGTGTCCTAACACTTGTTAAACACATTTAATCTGTATGTATATATGTGTATTTTGCATGTGTGTGTGTTGTGACGATTCCCATAATTCGCAGTTGTCATATAAGATACTGTAAACAGTAACTTGGTATGAATCTGGAACCATTGTTCCTAAGGGAAAAAAACAAGGTTAGATTCCTATAAGCCTCTGGTTATATTTATTTAGAACTTTCCAGAATAGCTTCACATACAGAATAGGTAATTTCCTCTTTATTTTTTTCTGGATGTACTGTATTGTTGGTTCATTAACATTGACCTCACAGCCAATATCAGTCTAAGCCCTTCCTGAACAAAACATTTTAACAGACATATTTTCTCCACATTGCACTAGAATCTTCTTGTGTTTAAGAACATTAGATAGCATTTAAGTACTATGATTGAGAGCCATTTTAAGCAAATGATTTTTATACACACACAGTACTGAATAGACTATGATAAGGACACATATATAGTATGAGTGCTGAAATAAGAAGGCAGATTGTCTCTTGGGCTACTTTAACTGTAAATATGTATGTCCCACAACTCAAAATTTTTCTAGTCTGTGTTTTTGAGAATTACCCCCAAGTATTGGTTTGGGGGTTAAAACTACATTTCATTAAGAAGGAAAATTGTCAAACAAAGAACTAATATGTAATGAAGATTAATTTTAATTGCTGGCCAATAATAGTCATCCTCAAACTGGGGCAGGTAGAATGTTTGCCATTAGTAGCACATATAATCAAAAGGTCTATATATTTCAAGAAAGGAAAAGATGTATTTTAGCCATTTCCTTTCAAAAGGATAATCATTAGAGTCAACTGGCTAACATCCTATATTTTTGCTCTTTTATTTAACTAAGCTCCTGAAAAAAGTAAATTACACTCATTGCTTTTTTTCTTCCTCTTTGCTAACCCTTTTTTAAAAATCTCATGCAGCTTGAACTGAAGTTGAGAATTGGTCAATTAAAATAATGCATTTCAAAGTTAACAAAAATGTCCTCATGGTAAAATCTAATGATCTGTTCTAAATCCTTAACATTTTTGAAGACTCTGCCTTGACAATGTTATAATTGAACACTTTTCCCCTCTGGATTCTGTTCTCTCTTTTTTGTGACTATTCTAACTTTATGACTACCTTTTCTCAGTCACTTAGGATAGACCATTATTTCTACCAATGTATCCAAAGGATCTTCAGTAAGCAACACCTTTATAAATTCTTGATTTCTCATTGTCATTGACTTCATATCTACAGTCATTCCCAGAATTTGTCATTTTTATCCTGACATCTCATATATACATATATATATACATATACATAACATATATATATATACATATATGTGTGTGTGTGTATGTGTGTGTGTATCCCTTTTTCTCTACTCACATAGTTGCCTTTTCCCCTGCAATTCAGATTCATATTACCCATCACTTGGTCTATTATAATTTCTTCCTATTTGGTCTTTTAAGTTCAAATAATCCCACACACCTGACAAAGTGATTTTTCCCAAAGTACAAATATTATCAAGTCTCATTTGTTATCTATAAACTCCAGTGGATCTATATTATCTCCAATAGCAAATATCAACTTTTATTTTTATCATTTAAACCTCTCCATGACTTGACCCCTTCTTATATTTTCATTCTTCTAATATATTACATTTCTCCACACAAACTGCAGACTAGGCAAAATGATAACTTTGACAATTTAATATTTTTCATACTTAACATTCCATCTCTTATCTCTGAGTTTGTATAGTGGGTGATTTTTATACCTAGAATGCTATCTATCTTTACCTCCAACACTCAGAATCCTTTGAAAACTGAGTTCAAGTGCCAACTTCGACATTAAGCCCTTCTGATTTTCCATCATTGCTAATTAAATGCCTCCTTAAACTACTTGGTGCTCATTTTTATAAATATTATCTATATGAGCATTTTTTGTCAATAATATGTAAATTTCTTGAAAGATGGAGACATTTTCCACACTTGAAACACAAAAACACAGAGAGTACAATTAAGGGGTTGGAGAACAATTATACTTCAACTGAAGAAAAAACAAAACAAAACAAAACAAAACAGAAGTTGTAGTCCTGATCTCAGCCAAAGCCAAAGCAAAAAAAGATCAAATTAAAAGATTCAAGGAAGGAACCTACATCTTGCTAAAAGGTACCACAGGCATTGAAATTATATCAGTACTGCACATATGTGCACCAAGTAGTATAACATCCAAATTCCAAAAGGAGAAGGTAAGTAGTTGCAGGTTCATGACCAAACAAGAGAGAGAGACAGAAGTGAGAGAGACATACAGAGAAAGAGAAAAAGAGCCAGACAGAGACAGAGAGATGAAGAAAGAGAGAGGGAAACAGAGAGAGACTATCACAAAATGTAAAACAGACGATTTTGATTAAATTAAATTAGAGAGCTTTTGCAAAAACAAACTCAATGCTACCAAGATCAGAAGGAAAACAGAAAATTGGGAAACAATTTTTCCAGCAAGTATCTCTGATAATGGCTTCATTTCTCAGATACATAGGGAACTGAATTTATAAGAACCCAGTTCATTCCAGAATTTATAAATAGTCAAAGTTTTTGACAGGCAGTTTTCAGATGAAGAAATCAAAACTATCTAAAGGGATACATAAAAATACTCTAAATCACTTTTGATTAGAAAAAAAAAAATTAAAACGATTCAGAGGCAACTCTCACATTTATTCAACTGGCTAATATGACCATAAAGAAAAATGATAAATGTTGGAGAGAATGTGGGAAAATTGGCACATTAATGCATTATTGGTAGTTTGGTTTGGCACTTTTGTGTACACTTTTATCTAGCAATATGATTACAAATTTTGTATTCCAAAGAAATAAAAGAAAGCTAAATGAACTTCTATGTACACAATTTTTAGTAACACCCTTGTTTTTCATGACAAAATATTGGAAACTGAGGAAATGCTCATCAATTGGGGAATGGATAAATAAGCTGTGGTATATGAATGTAGTGGAATACTATTATGCAATAAGAAATGATGAACAGACAGATTTCAGAAAAACCTAGAACATCTTGCATCAAATGATACAAAGTGAAATGAGCAGAACCAGGAAAATATTGTACACAGTATTAACAAAATTATGTCATGATCAAGCATGAATTATTCAGCTGTTCTCAGCAACACAGTGATCCAAATATAAAGGACCTATATACAAAAATGCTTCTGCATGCCAATGAAGAACTAATAGATTATGAACTGATTGAAACATACTTGTTTTTAACTTACCTTATTCTGTGTTATATTTTTCTTTCAATGTTTCTTCTTTTACAAATGTGACTAATATGGAAATATGTTTTAAAATAATAGCACATGTATAATTTATATAAAATTTTCTACTGTCTTAGGAAGGTGGAAGGGATGGGAGGAAGGGAAAAAATTTAGAAGTCAAAATCTTGTAAAAATGAATGCTAATATTGGAATATTATTGTTCTATAAAAATGTTGAACAAACTTCTTTTCTTTTTTTCCTTTTTTAAAATAATTTCTTTTTTTTATTTTATTTGCATAACATATGTGTGGTTAATTCTTCAACAATAACCCTTACATAGATTTTCGTTATAAATTTTTCCCCCCAACTCCCCACCCCTCCCCTAGATGGCAGGATATCCACTACATGTTAATTATGTTAAAATATTGGCAAATCTAATATATGTATACATATTTCCAAACTTATCATTGTTGTGCAAGAAAAATCTTATCTACACAAATGATATATTATATAAAGGAAACACAATGTAAGCAAACATCAATCAAGGAGTATGAGAATGTTATGTTGTGGTCCACATTTCACATCCCTCTCTCTGGGTGTATATGGCTTTCTTCAGTGAACAATTGGAGGTGGTTTGAAACATTTCATTGTTGAAGAGAGCCATGTCCATCAGAATTGATCGTCATATAGTACTGTTGTTGCCATGTATAATGATCTCCTGGTTCTGCTCATTTCACTCAGCATCAGTTCATGTAAGTCTCTCCAGGCCTCTCTGAAATCATCTTGCTGGTCATTTCTTACAGAACAATAATATTCCATAATATTCATATACCATAATTTATTCAGCCATTCTCCAATTGAAGGGCATCTATTCAATTTCCAGTTTCTAGCCACTACAAAAAAGGGCTGCCACAAACATTCTTGCACATGTGGGGCCTTTTCCTTCCTTTATGATTTCTTTGGGATATAAGCCCAATAGAAATGCTGCTGGGTCAAAGGGTATGCACAGTTTGATAACTTTTTGAGCATACCTCCAAATTGTTCTCCAGAATGGCTGTATCCATTCACAGCTCCACCAACAGTGCATCAGTTTCCCAGCCCTCCCACATCCCCTCCAACATTCATCATTAACTTTTCCTGTCATTTTAGCCAATCTGAAAGGTGTGAAGTGGTACCTCAGGGTTGTCTTGATTTGCATTTCTCTGATCAATAGTGATTTGGAGCACCTTTTCATATGACTATAAATAGTTTTAATTTCATCCTCTGAAAATTGTCTGTTCATATCCTTTGAACATTTATTGATTGGAGAATGGCTGAACAAACTTATTTTAGAAAAGCATTGAAAGATTTATACAAACTGATACTGAGTGAAACAAACAAAACAGGAATACATTGTATACATTAAAAGCAAGAATGTGCAATGGTTAAATATGAAAGACTTGGTTCTTCTCAATGGTTCAGTGATCCAAGGCAATCCCAATAAATTTGCACAGAAAACACCATCTGCATCCATAGAAAGAATTTTAGAGATTAAATGTAAATCAACACATTATGTTCACTTCTTTTCTTTTGTTTTTTCCCCCTCTCATGGTTTTTCCTTTTTGTTCTGATTTTTCTCTCTCAACATGATTCATAAAGAAATTTATACTAAAATGTTAATATACATATATAACCAGAAAAAATAAAATAATAAAAAGGTGGACAAAATTGTCTTTGCATGTAATTGGGGTTAAATAAAACACCATAAAAAAAGCAAAATGGGGACATATACACATTTCTCCTTCTACCTCTAGCATTTAGCATTGTCATATAGTAAATGTCTAATAAATTATCTGGCTGATACTTATACTGATTACTATCACAAAATCAATAATGCAGGCATATAGTCTGACAGTACAGACTCTCAGAAGTTCATAATGGAAAAAGAAGTTCAAATCTTAGAAAGTAACTAGCAACATATACATTGTTGTACATATCTAAACACAAATGAAGAAGTATGAGTTAGAATGAAGTCAAATTTAAGGTTCTATTTAGCAAAATTATTTAAGATCATAAATGTTATTGAAATTTGATGAAAAAAAAGAATTCAGGGAAAAATACATTGCCCTGGAATTGTACACAAACTTCAAAAGAATCAGGGTAGTTTTTGCTTACTTGCTTTAAACACTTGTTTTTCTTGAGCAAGTTGTTTTGGGAAAACAGGATAGAATATCATTATATGTTTGTATAGTAAGATAAGATCAGTATGCTAAATGATTTATTTAGCAAATAATAGAAAATCAGCAAATAAAATAACTGATACAATTAATTATATTAAAAAAGTAACAGCAGGAAAAGCAAATATGAAAATCAATAATATTTTTGTAATATAGTGAAATCCATAATAGGTTAAAATGGAAACTGAAGCCTTATTCAAAACATCTATAAAATACATAAAATGTCTTGCAGTTAGAGACTTCTAGGGGTGAAGCCAAGATGGCAAAGTGAAGCCAGTAGGCTTTGCCACCTCTCCAAGTTTCCCATAAAAAACATATGAAACCAGGCCTCCTCTGAAGAGAGTTGGATGGAATGAAACTACTCTCCAACTTCAAGAAAGGTCAGTCTCACCGGGGTGAAAAGGGTAGTCAGTGCAGCTCAGACAGAGTCTGGGAAATCCAGTAAGAGAATCTTCAATACAGCAAATCACCAACTGAGATTCCTGGTCCTGCCTCAGTAGTGGAGCAACCCAGTAGGGCAGTCCCCAATCCCAGCTCAGAAAGAAATTCTGCATAACCCAGCTGTTTCCTGGAAAGAGAAGATAAAGTTATCCCCTGCAAATACAAGGGAATTCTGTGCTCAAAACCAAAGCTCAGAATTGGGTAGGAAGTCTGGGACAGCATCCCCTTTATCACAGGTGCACAACTCGACCTTAAAAATAAAACAAAAAAGAGGAAATACCAATACAAAGGGGAAGGAAATGAGCAAGTAAATAAAAGAAATAGAAATCTACTATGATAACAGGGAAGACCAAAACACCAACTCAGAAGACAAAATATCAGAAAGCTAGAGAATAATATGAATTGGTCTCAATCCCATAAAAGTTTCTTGGAAGTTCTCATAAAAGACTTTAAAAGCCAAATTAGAGAGGTAGAAGGAAAAAAAATGAGAAAAGGAATGAGAGGTATGCAAGAGAGAGTCAAGAGCTTAGAAAATGAAGGCAATTCCTTACAAAAATACAATTGACAAACTGAAAAAAAAATCCACTGCAGAAAATAACACCTTTAAAATTAGAATTAACTAGATGGGAAAAGAAATACAAAAACTAACTGAAGAAAATGATATGTCAAAAACCAGAACAGGTAAATGGAAGCCAATGATTCTATTTGTCAAACAAAATAAAAAGAATGAAAAAATGGAAGAAAATATAAAATATCCCACATAAAAACAACTGATCTAGAAAACAGATCCAAAAGAGAATTTAAAAATTACTGGTCAAACTGAAGGCAACAAGAACAACAACAAAAGCCTAGAAAGAATTCTTCAAGAGATCATCAAGGAAAACTGCCCCAGCATTCTAGAAACAGAGGGGGGAAATAGTCGTTGAAAGAATATATTGATCATTCAGAAAAAGATCCCACAAGAAAAACCCCAAGGGACATTGTTGCAAAACTCCAGAATTACAATCTCAAGGAAAAAAAAAAAAACACTACAAACTGCTAGAAAAAATACAAATGAAATATTAAGGAACAACAGTCAGACTTACCCAGGATTTAGCTTCATTTACAATAAAGGATTGGAGGATTCTGAATTTTAGAATACTAAATTTCAGAAGTCAAAGAAGCTGTGGTTACAACCAAGAATTTACTACTAAATGAGATTGCATCATCTCTCAGAAAGGTAATGGATATACAATAAAGTAAGAGACTTTCAATCATTTCTAAAACCCTAACTAAATGGAAAATTAAATCTTCACACACATGACTGAAGTGAGATATAGAAAGTTAAAGAGGGGGAAAATATATATTATTTAAATGTCCAGCTGTTTACATCCCTAGATGGGAAAATGATATCTTTAACTCTTAAGAACTGTATCTGATACTGGAGCAGGGGAGGGGGTTTGGGGGGGAATTACATGGACAGAGAGTATGGTTGTGAATGGACTCTGATGTGATGATATCAAAGAAAAAGACATTAAGGGGTGGACAAAGGACTGTACTTAAGAAGAAAGAGAAGAAAGAAAGGAAAGATATAATGGGACAAATTCGATCACATGAAGAGGCACAAAAGACCTATTACAGCTTCTGGGAAGAGAGCCAAGATGGCAGAGTAAAGCCAGGAAATTCCTTGAGTTTTCCTAGTTTCCCTCATAAACTACATGAAACCAAGCCTCTGATCAGAGTCTGACAGAATTAAACCACTCTCCAGCTTAAGACAGACTAGAAAAGCTTCAAGAAAAGTCAATCTCACTGGGGTGAAAAGTGTGTTCAGCTTAGCTCAGATAGACTTTGAGAAAGCTGGAGAGAGGGGTTTAATAACAGCAAATCAGCAACTAATATCCTCAGTCCTGGCTCAGTACAGGAGCAAATCAGTGGGGCAGCTTCCAGTGTCAGTTCAGAAAGCAAACTCTGGGATACCAGGCTATTCTTAGGAAAAATTAGCCAAAGCTACCCCTCAAAAGGCTACAAGCTGCACAGAAAGCTTGAGAAAGTGCACTCATTACCCAAGGAGCAGAGGTCAAACATAAAAGTAAAAAAAGAGGAAATACCAAAAAAAAAGGAAAGAAAATGAGCAAGAAAAGCTATTATGGTGACAGGACAACCAAATATATACTCAGACAAGGACAGAATGTCCACAGAAGAAATCTCAAAGAGGGATATAAATTGCTCTCAAGTCCAAAGAAACTTCTTGGAAATGTTCATGAAAGAAGTTAAAAGGCATATGAGAGGTAGAAAAGAATGAGAAAAAAAATGAGAGCTATGTATGAGAGAGTCAACTGCTTAGAACAGGAAAGGAAAAAAATTGTCTGTTTAACAGAAATCCTTAAATAGTAGAAAAAACAAATGGAAAAAGAGATACAAAAACTAATTGAAGAAAATCACACACTGAAAACTAGAACATGGCAAATGGAAGCTAATGACTTTGTGAGACAGCAAGAAGCAGTCAAAGAAACTAAAAAAAAGAAAAAAGAAAAAAAAATGGAAGGAAATATGAAATACAGCTGACCCAGAAAAGAGATTCAGTCAAAAGACAATCCAAAAATTATTGGCATAGATGAAGGCCATAACAGAAAAAGAGCTGAGATAGTATTCTTCAAAAGAACATTAAGGAAAACTGCCCCAACATTCTAGAAACAGAGAGGGAAAATATTCATTGAAAGAATCCATCAATCACCTTCAGAGAGACATCCCACAAATAAATTCCTAAGGAACAATATAGCAAAACTCCAGAAAACATTCTGAAGGAAAAAAAAATGCTGCAAGCTGACAGACAAAAACAATTCAAACATCAAGAAACAACAGTCAGAATTACCTTGGATCTGGAAGCTTCTACAATAAAAAATGAGAAGACCTGGAATGCCATATTCTGAAAGGCAAAGGACTTAACATTACAACCAAAAATGAATTACCCAGCAAGACTCAATACCAACTTTCAGGGGAGGTGATAGAGCTTCAATGAAGTAAGAGATTTTCAGTCATTTCTACTGAAAAAAAAAAAAAAAAACAGAACCAAACAGAAAATTCAATTCACAAATACAGGATTCAAGAGAACTACAGAAAGGTAAACAGGGGAAATTACTTAAACTGTTTACATCCCTAGATGGGAAAATGATATCTGCAACTCTTGAGAACTGTGTCTGTCACTAGGACAGACAGAGTGGGGGACATCATATGGCCTGAGAGTGTGATTGTGAATAGACTCTTGTGTGATAACATAAAAAAGACATTAAGGGGTGGGAAAAGATATGCACTGGGGGAAGCGGAAAGAGGAGGTATAATAAACAAATCAGTTCACATGAAGAGGCAGAAATTATTACAATTATAAAACTATTACAATTGAGGGAAAACCATTCTGGAGATCACTTTGGAACTATGCCCAAAGGGCTATCAAAATGTACATATCCTTTGATCCAGCAATATTTTTACTGGGCTTATATCCCAAAAAGATCTTAAAGGAAGGAAAAGGAACCACATGTGTGAAATTGTTTGTGGCAGCCCTTTTTGTAATGGCAAGAAACTGGAAACTGAGTATATGCCCATCAGGTGGAGAATGGTGAATGACTGAATAAGTTATGAATATGTTATGGTATTTGAATGTTATGGAATATTATTATTCTATAAGATATGATCAACAAGATAATTTCAGAGAAGCCTGGAGAGAAGTACATGAACTGATGCTAAGTGAAATGAGCAGAACCAGGAGATTATTATAAATGGCAACAAGATTATAAAATGATCACTTATAATGGATGCTGCTCTCTTCAACAATGAGATGATTCAGACCAGTTCCAATGATCTTGTGATGAAGAGAGTCATCTACATCCAGAGAGAGGACTATAGGAATGTGTGGTTCACAACATAGCATTTTAACTTTTTTGTTGTTTGCTTGCATTTTATTTTTTCTTGTTTGATTTAATTTTCCTTGTGCAACAAGATAATTGCATAAATATGAATGCATATAATGCATTTAGCATATTTTACCATGTTTTATATTGGATTACTTGCCATCTATTTAAGGAGGCGGGAAAAAGGGGGGGGAATTGGAACACAAGATTTTGCAACGGTTACCGTTGAATAATCATCCATGAATGCTTTGAAAATTAAAAAAAAAAAAACTTTAATAAAAAAACAATTGAGGGAAAGAAGGAAGGGAAATGAGTATTGTCTGAAACTTGATCTCAACAGTTTTGTCTCTAAGAAAGAATAAATTAATCATTCAGTTGGGTATAGAAATTTATCTAATCCTATAAAGAAGTATGAGGAGAAAGAAAAAGGAAAGGGAGTGACAGGATAGAAGGTAGTGGAGAAACTCTAGGGAAAAAGGTAAGAGAATGGAGAAAGGGTTGATAGAAGATAAGGTAGTGGGTGAAGTGGATTTAAAAAAAAAACTACCAAGAGAAGGGGGAGGGATAATAGAAGATAAGGTTGCGGGGGGGGGGAGGTGGTGTTAAAAAAACATAATCAAAGACAGGGTAGAAAGAGAACAAAAGTATATACAAGGGAGAAAATGGGATGGAGGGTAATAGAGAGCTGATAATCATAAGTGTGGATATGAATGGGATGAACTCTCATATAAAACTCCACAAATAGCAGAGTGAATTAAAAAACAGAATCTTATAGTACATTATAGAGAGTCACATAAACAGTAAAAGTAAAAGGTTGAAATAGAATTTATTACACTTAAGCTGAAATTAAAAAAATCAGAGGTAACAATTCTGATCTCAGATAAAGCAAAAATAAAAATAGATCTTATTAAAAGAGATAATAAGGAAAGTATATCTTGATGAAGGGTATCATAAACAATGAAGTAGTGATATTAAATATATATGGAACAAGTGGTAGAGCAGCCAAATTCTGAGAGATTTTAAGCCAGTTACCGGAAGAAATAGGCAGCAAAACTATACTAATGAGGGACCTCAATCTTCCCCTCTCAGAGTCAGACAAATTTAAACATAAAACAAACAAGAAAGAAACTAGAGAAGTTAATAGTATCTGAGAAAATGTAAACATGCCATACCTCTTGAGAAAATTGAATAGTAACAGAAAGGAATACACCTTTTTCTCAGAACATGGCACCTATACAAAAATGGATCGTGTGTTATAGCATAAAAATCTTACATCAAATGCAGAAAGGTAAAAATAGTAAATTCTTCCTTTTCAAACCACAATGTAATAAAATTATATTTAATAAAGAGCCAGGGAAACAGATTAAAAACCACTTGGAAATTAGATAATCTAATTCTAAAGAATGAATGGGTCAAAGCACAAATCACAGACAAATAATTTCATCCAAGAGAATAACAATAATGCGACAACACACCAAAACTATAGGATGCAGCCAAACCCATTCTTAGGGGAAATTTTTCACCTCTAACTAGTTACATGCATGGAATAGAGAAAGAGGAAATCAATGATTAAGACATGCAAGTAAAAAAGCTAATTAAAGGATAAATTTTAAAAATTAAATAACAAATCAAATTCTGAAACTCAAAAGAGAAATTAATAAGATATAAACTAAGAAAACTATTGAACAATTAAATAAAACTGAGCTGGTTTACTAAAAAAAAACAAAATATATAAATCTTTGGTTAATTTGATCAGAAAAGGGAAAGGTAAAACCAAATTACAAGCATCAAAAATGAAAAGGATGAACTTACCACCAATTACAAAGAAATTAAAGAAATAATTAGGAGGGGGTGCAGCCAAGATGGAGAAGTGAAGACGGGACTTTCTGTGTCCTCCTCCGATCTTCTCTCAAATCAACAATAAAATAAGCCTCTGAACTGATCTTCAAGTCAATGACTCCAGAAATATTAGGACCCTGCTTGCAGATATTTCTGAAGAACTTCATATCAGGTCTGTTTAACTCAGGCAGAGGAGTAAACAGTTTACATGGTGCAACCTGGAAGTGAGGGTGGGACTCAGCTCAGCGTGGCAGAAACTCCAAACTCCAAACTCCAAACACCTGAAGTATATCTGAGGCACTAGGGATACTCTGCCCTGATTGGGAGGAGGTTTTCTGGCAGATTTGCCTTTTTTAAGGAGTACTTCGGGCAAAGTCCTAGCCCCCATGGGCCCACCACCTTGAGTTGATTAGCAGAATTGCCTCAGGGCAAATGCAGCCACCACTTACTTCTCTAGCCTTAAACAGAACCCCACACTGTCTAAAAAATGAAGAAGCAAAAGAGAGCTCTCACCATAGACATCTTCTATCAAGAGAAAGGAGGGCAGACCCCAGATCCTGAGGTTCCTTTAGACAATACTCCAGAGGAAGTAATCAAGGACAAGCACTGGTCCCCTTTTCAAAAGGCCTTTCTGGAAGATTGCATAAAGAATCTCAAAAGAGTCTGGGGGTGGAGCCATGATGGCAGAGATCAGACAGGAGTCTCTGTAACCTCCTCTAACCTCCCCTCAAACCAACAACATATGAAGCCTCTAGACTGATTCTGAAGCAAAAAAATCCACAATATCTGGAGAACAACACGATTCTAGAAGAAGATACTCTGGAAGAACCTCAAAACAGGTCTGTTTTAATTGGGCGGGGGGTGGTCTACTGAACCCAGATTACAGCGCAGGGAGACCGGGGCAGGGAGCTGGAGCAGGGAGCTAGAACAGGAGTCGGAACAGGAGTGGGAGCATTGTGCTGTTCACACACCTGGGAGTCTTCTGCAGGCCTCTTGGAACAATCTGTCCTGATTGTGGGCAGGTGGTTTGGAAGGTCTGCCTTTTGAGGGGGATAGATTGTGAAGCACTGAACCCCTGATGAGCATCAGACCTAGCTGCCATTACACAGCACCTTAAAGCAATCAATCAAACAACAGGACTGATCAGCACCAGAAATAATTCAATCAGCAGAACTGCCCAGTACCTGAAATAATTCAATCAGCAGAACCCCCCAGGGTGAACTAAAGCAGAACTGCCCAGCACCTGACATAACTCAATCAGCAGAACTGCCCAGTTCCTGAAATAACTCAATCAGCAGAACTGCCCCAGGACAAATTAAAGCAGCTGTCCCACCTCTGCCATAAACAGACCTCACACCTTTAAAAAAAATGAATAAAAAACCAAAAAGAGCTCTCACCATAGACAACTTTTATGGAGAGAGGGAAGAACAGACCTCAAATCCTGAGGCCCCTAAAGGTAAAGCAACTCCAGAAAAAGCCCCAAAGAGAGACATAAA
>JAJPUD010024614.1:0-18518 GCA_023553655.1 Myrmecobius fasciatus
ATAAAATTATTTAGTTTCCAATTGGTTTTTGGTCTATTTTCTCCTGGCCTTATATTGCATGTGATTTTTATTCCATCATGATCTGAAAAAAATGCATTTATTATTTCTGCCTTCCTGCATTTGATTTTGAGGTTTTTGTGTCCTAGCACATGGTCAATTTTTGTATAAGTTCCATGGACTGCTGAGAAAAAAGTAAACTCCTTTCTGTCTCCATTTAATTTCCTCCAAAGATCTATCATACCTAACTTTTCTAACATTTTGTTTACCTCCTTAACTTCTTTCTTATTTATTTTGTGGTTTGATTTATCAAGTTCTGAGAGAGGGAGGTTGAGATCCCCCACTATTATAGTTTTGCTGTCTATTTCTTCTTGCATCTCTCTGAACCTTTCTTCTAGGAATTTCCATGCTATACCACTTGGTGCATATATGTTTAGTATTGATATTGCTTCATCATCTATGGTACCCTTTAGGAAGATATAATTTCCTTCTTTGTCTCTTTTAATTAAGTCTATCTTTGCTTTTACTTGGTCTGAGATCAGGATTGCTACCCCTGCTTTTTTTTGTTCACCTGAAGCATAATAGATTCTGCTCCAGCCTTTTACCTCCACCCTGTATGTATCTCTATGTTTTAGATGTGTTTCTTGTAGACAACATATTGTTGGATTCTGGTTTTTAATCCACTCTGCTATCTGCTTCTGCTTTAAGGGAGAGTTCATTCCATTCACATTCACAGTTAAAATAACTAATTCTGTATTTCCTGCCATCTTATTTACCCTAGCTTATGCTTTTCTCTTTCTTATCCCCTTTCCCTCCTCCCTACTATTTTGCTTTTGAAAACCACTTCCCTCAAACAATCCTTCCCCTTTAGAGCCCCACCCACCCCCTTTTTCCCCCCTTTCCCTCCTGTTTCCTTGTAAGTACGTCTATTATTCCCTCTGAGCCAAATCTGATGAGATGGAGATTAACCCAATTCTCATTCCCCTCCCTTTTCTCCCCTCAATCATTATAGGTTTTCTTTGCCTCTACATGTGATGTAATTTCCCTTATTTTACCTCCTTTTCCTCTTCTTCCAGTATTATCCCTTTTCTACCTCTAATTTCTTTTTCAGTTTATCATATCTTAAGATTCATAAAATCACAATAAACATATAATAATAATCATAAAATCACAGTAATCATATGCTAATAATCATAAAATCACAGTAATCACATCATAATCATAATGTAATAATCGATTCATAAAATCAACCCTCCTTCTATAAGTATCTGTAACATAAATATAGTTCTCAAGAGTTATTTTTTCTTGTTACCTTTTTATGTTTCTCTTGTGTTCTGTGTTTGTAGATCAAATTTTTTGTTCAGTTCTGGTCTTTTCAGTAGAAATAGGTGAAATTCTCCTATATCATTGAATGACCATCTTCTTCCCTGGAAGATAATGCTCATTCTAGCTGGGTAACTTATTCTTGGCTGTAATCCAAGTTCCTGTGCCCTTCGGAATATCTGATTCCAGGCCCTTCGATCCTTCAAAGTAGAAGCTGCTAGGTCCTGTGTAATCCTAATTGTAGCTCCCCGATATTTAAATTGTTTCTTTCTGGCTTCTTGTAATATCTTTTCCTTGGTATGATAGTTCTGGAATTTAGCCACGATATTTCTGGGGGACTTAATTTTTGGGTTTCTTTCAGGAGGTGATCGGTGGATTGTTTCAAGGAGTATTTTGCCTTCTGGGTGTAAAATATCAGGGCAGTTTTCTTTTATGATTTCCTGGAATATAGTGTCCAGGTTCTTTTTTTCATCATGGCTTTCAGGAAGCCCTATAATCCTTAGATTGTCTCTCCTAGATCTATTTTCCAGGTCAGTTGTTTTTCCTAGGAGATATTTCATGTTTTTCTCTATCTTTTCATTTTTTTGTTTTTGTTCAACTGATTCTTGAAGTCTTGATGAGTCATTAATTTCCAATTGTTCGATTCTATTTTTTAATGTCTTATTTTCTTCAGTTACTGTTTTTAGTTCCTTTTGCAATTGACCAATTACATTTTTTTGTTCATTGCATTCTTTTTCCATTTTTTCTATTTTATTTTGCAGTGATCTCATTTCGTTTGCCCATGTTTCTTCTAACTCTCTTTTAAGATTTTTTATGCAATCTTCAAAGAAAGCCTTGTGACATGGAGACCAATTTATGTCTCTCTTTGGGGCTTTTTCTGGAGTTGCTTTACCTTTAGGGGCCTCAGGATTTGAGGTCTGTTCTTCCCTCTCTCCAAACAAGTTGTCTATGGTGAGAGCTCTTTTTGGTTTTTTATTCTTTTTTTTTAAAGGTGTGAGGTCTGTTTAGGGCAGAGGTGGGACAGCTGCTTTAATTTGCCCTGGGGCAGTTCTGCTGATTGAGTTATTTCAGGAACTGGGCAGTTCTGCTGATTGAATTATGTCAGGGGCTGGGCAGCTCCACTGATTGAATTATATCTGGTGCTTATCAGTCCCGTTGTTTGATTGATTGCTTTAAGGTGCTGTGTAATGGCAGCTAGGTCCAATGCTCATCAGGGGTTCAGTGGTTCACAATCTATCCCCCTCAAAAGGCAGACCCTCCAAACCACCTGCCCACAATCAGGACAAATTGTTCCAAGAGGCTTGAAGAAGACTCCCAGGTGTGTGAAAAGCACAACGCTCCCACTCCTGTTCCGACTCCTGTTCCAGCTCCCTGCTCCAGCTCCCTGCCCCAGTCTCCCTGCACTACAGTCTGGGTTCAGTAGGCCACCCCCTGCCCCATTAAAACAGACCTGTTTTGAGGTTCTTCCAGAGTATCTTCTTCTAGAATCGTGTTGTTCTCCAGATATTGTGGATTTTTTTGCTTCAGAATCAGTCTAGAGGCTTCATATGTTGTTGGTTTGAGGGGAGGTTAGAGGAGGTTACAGAGAATCCTGTCTGATCTCCGCCACCATGGCTCCACCTCCGGAAGCTAATTGGTTGTTTTTCTTGTTGATTGTAATATTGTCTCCTTGACTTAGAATTTCAGAATTTGGCTATGATTTTCCTGTAGGTTTTCCTTCTAGGATCTCTTTCAGGGTGATTGGTAGATTTTTTTGTATTTCTATTTTCCCTTTTTGTTCTAATACTTCAGGATAATTTCTTTAATTATTTCCTACATTATTTTATCAAGATTCTTCATTTTTGATGGTAACTTTCAGGTAGTCTTTTGTTTTCTGTTCTTGATCTGTTCTTCAGATCAATTGTTTTTTTTCTTATGAGATGTCTGTGAAGAAAGAGCGAATTCTATCAACGAAAATAATTAACTAGGCTTCAGATAGAAGGTGGCACCTGAACTTTGGCTAAAGAAGTTTAGGGTTTCATGAGGCAGAGCTGAAGAGGAAACTTTTTTTTCAGATTCTGGGGACAGATTATGGATAGGCATAGAAGTGAGAAATGCAATTTTGATCTCAAACAATAAGTAGGCCATTCTACAATTTCCATCTAGTCAGCTCTCATGATATAGTGAGTCCAATTCTACTCAATTCCTCCCTATTGAAGATTGAAAACATCGTAATTGTTTTATTCTAAGCACTGAGGATAAGGTCATGAAGGTTATGAAGGTCAAATGGTTTCCTTTTACAAAGGAAATGTTTAAGGGAGTCTTGCTCTTTTAAATAAACAACAACAACAACAACAACAACAACAACAACAAAACTCATCTCCAATCTAACAACATTAATTATGTTGTGGCTCATTTCATGAGACTTAATGTTGTAGCAGGAATCCAGTAGAGAAGGATAAGTTATTCTGTCCTATATTAAATAGCTTTAAGGTAACTTTATGACAGTTGCTAACTTATGAAGTTGACAAGGATGACTGAGCAGGCAGATTCCTAATGTTTTGTTTCAGAATCTTGATTAAACATCATCAGAGGGCAAAAATTTCTGGGAGTAGCCTAGGAAATTATTCTTACTAAAATAAGTAGTTTCTCAGACAAAACTGGAAAGTTAATAGAAAAATATATGAAAATAATGCTGAGCATAAGATTCCCATTTATTGGTCTCCCTCATTTCCTAACTTAGAAAACCCAGATTAATTCTAAAGTCAAATGTGCAGTTAAAATGAGGTATAAGGTTAAAAGATTTCCATGGAAAATTCAAAGAACATAGACAACTATTCAAACTAATTAAGGTTAAAAATGATTTCTTTGGTATAAATGTCACCCATGTTCATTTTCTTAGATTTTCTCATTTTTACATTTCAATCAGACTTCTTGTCTTACTCATCAAAATGTTGTGATGGTTAATTTTTTGGAAGGTCCTTTGATCAGTTAAGAGAAAAGAACCAAACAAAGAAAACATTATTTCAGAAATACAAGAAAATAAAGAGATTAGAAAATGAAGAAACGAGTGAGGAGATTTTGTAAAAAAGCAATATAAGAGATGTATTATTGTTGTTCATTTGTGTTCAACTCTGTGATCTTATTTGGAATGTTTTTGGCAAAGATACTGGATTGATTTGTCATTTTCTTCTCCAGCTCATTTTACAAAAGAGGAAACTGGGATCAACAGGTTTAAGTGACTTGTCCAGTCACAGAGGTAGTAAGTGTTTGAGGCTGGATTTAACTCCAGGCCCATTTACCACTATTAGCTACCCCAAGCGATATATACATAATTGTTATTTTAAATAAGTTCTTTTCAAAAGTTCAAAAAATGTGATTTTAAATCCATGGTTATTTCCCTTACGGTACCAATTACAATTCTCCTTTGACCAATTATAGTTCTCATGTGGACATTTCTGAGAGTGGATAAAATAGAGAGATGCTTGACTCAGCACCAATCACTGCCCTGCAGCTCCTGGGAAGCAAGAGAGATTGACTAACACATATTGGAGTTTGGACTTTATATGAAAAGAAAGAATACCAGAAATTCATCTTTGATGAACTATTACACATAAATCTGGTGGGGAAAACAGTTTGAAGTTTATAGCATCCTTTGATCCTGGTTATTTTGATTTTCTCTGAAAAAGAAGGGCAATAACCAACCACCATCATTTCTCTAATATGTATAAATTTTGTTCATGGACTTTCATTTCCCTTCCATAGTATAAATACTTTTTTTAATCACAGGTTTTTTTCCATTTGAAGAGACATTTTCTACCAAACTTCATATGATCTTATTATTATGTCCATTAGCAATCATCCTGTATTTTCCCCTCCTCTCAGGACTAAATTTCTTTAAAATGTCATTTATATTCTGACATCCATTTCCTCTCCTCCCATTCTCTTTAAAACTCTACATAGTATAGCTCCCTACTTTATCATGCAAATGAAACTAGTCTCTCCAAAGTAATCATTAAACATATAATTGGAAAATCTAATGAACTTTTCTCAATTTATAGCCTTCTTAACTTTTCTGTAGCCTTTGTCAACATTCTTTTGTCCTGGCAATTATCCTACGTAGGTTTTCATGACATTGCTTTCTCCTAGTTCTCCTCCTAATTGTCTGATCATTTTTTTCAGTCTCCTTTAAAATATCTTTATTAAGGGGCAGTTAAATCGTGCAGTGGATAAAGCATTGGCCCTGGAGTTAGGATGATCTGAGTTCAAATCTAACCTCAGACCCTTAACATTTACTTGTGTGACCCTGGGCAAGTAATTTAATCCCAATTGCTTCACACACACACACACACACACACACACACACATATTCATCAAGATCACTAACCTTTGGTATCTCTCAGCAATCTGTCCTGGACCTCTTTTCTTAACCTATCCTTTTTTTTTTTGGTGATTTCATCAGCTCCCATGGATTCAACTATCATCTAGTTGTAATTTATATCTAGCTATAACTTCTCTTTCTTTACATGAATTACAATAAAAACAGGTACCCATATCTATGCTAGTTCATAGTGATCCCTTCTTTCAGGACCTTTGTTCTCTTTCCTGTATTGACTATATTGGCAAACCAATTCATCTCCACACTCTACTTTTATCTTTAATTACTTGTTCCTTGATCCTATCAAAAATCATGCCTTATCTCTTTATCTTTCTACCACTGTCTTGGGAGAAATGTAAAGGGTTTGCACAAGGACTGAGAGCCTTTTGGATTTTTTAAAAATTTCACTGGGTGCCTTGACTTTAGAATTCATCACTGAGTAATCAGGATTTTAGTAAAGAGTCTCTCTGCACTGAATGAGATGAATGATCAAAAAGCAGACATGGATTATTGGTAGTATCATATTCAGAATCTTTCTAGGAAGGTAGAAGATTGAAAATAAGAGGTAGGCATGCAATGTATCCTAATGATAACCATTTAGTTTAAAGAAAATTAAAGGAAGGCACATAGAATGCTTAGTGGACCAATGTGAAGGAGTTATAGGATAGCATGAGAAACAGTTGCACAGTATAAGAAAGCAAGGATAGGTCATTAATTTCTTGATTGGATTAGAGAATACCCATGTTGGTAGTATCATAGATATATTAAGGTGTCAAAATGTAAACTCTTGCACTTGAACTTAGTAATAATAATAGTTAACATTTTACATTGTGTTAGGTTTGCTGAGCACATTACAAATACGATTGCATTTTATTCTCCCAACAATCCTGGGAGATAGGTGCTATTGTTATTGACATTTCCCAAATGGAAAACTGAGGCAAAGAGATGTTAAATGCCTTGCCAAGGGTCAATGTTATTCCATTAATGTCTTCAGATTTCAAGATCAGCGTTTTATCTAATACAATACCTTAGAAGCCCCCTTTAAAAGCTAAATTTCTGGAAAAGGTGTCTAAACTCATTGACCTCACTTTCTCATCTCCAACGTACTTCTCCAATCCTTCCAATTTGATTTCCATGTAGGCCATTCTTTTGAAATTTCCAATGATTTTTTATTGTTAAATTAAACAGTTTGCTTTCAGTTCTCATTCTTCTTTAGTCTTGTCAGTATTTAAGAACTAGAAGTCAAAAAGTTTTAGAACATAAGGTTTGTGATAAACATACCAATTTTCAGTTCCTTGGCTAACTCTAGCACTTTATTCTGGTTAAATCCTTTTAAAAAGCCTTAGAAGGTTTTCTGCCTCAGGTTGAAGGGCAAAACAAATGTTTCAGTAATAAATTTTTACCACCCATCGCAGCTGGTTGTCATTGGATTTAGAGACTAACTTTTAATATGAAATTCTATTCCCTCTGAGAACAGTTGCACCATTCCCATTGCTCTATTTGAAGAAATTGCATTGTCCCACATTATTTCTTATATCATGTTATTAATATGAAATTTTTGAATGCTCATATATTTTAAAGAGTTGACACAATATGTAGCATTTTGATTAAAAACAAAATAATCCTAAAGCAAAACTATATTCTTTCATTACATATACATATATAATACACACACACACACAAACACACACATACTGTTTATAAACACAACAACAAAAGTCTGGAAAATACTTGAGCACACACTTGAGACCATTAGATTTTCAGAAAATCCAATGTCTTACTTGCTTATGTTTTCCTCAGACACCACAGCATTCAGCAGGCATAAGAAAGATAGATTCAAATGCCCTGCAGTGGGAGATTGTGGAAGTTATACCTCCATTACTATAACCTAAAATTAGTTCTGTTTGAGAGGTTTCCTCTGCATATTGCTAATTTATATTAAAATTTTAGCTTACAAAGATCCATTGATCTATTTTACAAGAAAATCTCATACAATTTATAAAATTGTTAATCTATCAATCAGTAAGCATATTGTACATATGTAGTAAGAGAAAGGTAATATGTTAGGATGAGAAGTCAGCAAACAAGCACTGAAGGCCAATCCTGGCACATTTGCTTTTTGTACCAGACTTAGGAATGATTTTTATACTTAAAAATATAGTAGAGATGAAAAATATTCTTATTTCACTCCTTTTGCAAAAACAAACCAGGACAAATTTGGCTTGGGTGTAGTTTGCCAATCCAAAGAGAAAAAGTTCCACTGCACATTGTAACATGTTCACAGATATATAAACACATAAATAATAAATATACAGTGATTTGGACAAAAAAGGGGGATTAACAAATGAGGAAATAAGGAAAAATCATTTTTATTTTTATAGTTTTTTTTCTCTTCTTGATTAAAGATTTTTATTTTGAAAATATATGCATAGAAAATTCACCTTTGCAACAACCTTATGTTTCAAATTTTTTCTCTTCCTTCCCCCACCTCCTCCCCTAGATGATAAGTAATTCAATATATGTTAAGTATTTACAATTTTTCTAAATATATTTTTACAATTATTATGATGCATAAGAAAAATCAAATCAAAAAGGAAAAATGAGAAAAAATGCAAGGAAACAAAAATAAAAAGGTGAAAATACTATTTTGTGACTCATACTCAATCCCTAAAGTTTTCCCTCTGTGTACAGATGGCTCTTTTTCCTCACAAGACCATTGAAACTAGTCTGAATCACCTCATCATTGAAAAGAGCCACATCCATCAGAATTGATCATTGCATAATCTTCTTGTTGCTGTGTACAAAGTTCTCTTGGTTCTACTCACTTCACTTAGCATCAGTTCATGTAAGTCTCTCAAGGCCTCTCTGAAATCATCCTAGATAGATTAGATAATATTAGATAATAGATAATAATAATATTCCATAACATTCATATACATAACTTGTCGAGCCATTCTCTAATTGATGGACATCCACTTGTTTCCAGTTTCTTGCCACTACAAAAAGTGCTGCTACAAACATTTTTGGACACATAGGTCTTTTTCCCTTTCCTATGATTTTTTTTGAGATACATGTCTAGTAGGAATATTTCTGGATCAAAGGGTATGTGCAGCTTGATAGCCCTTTGGACATAATTCCAAACTACTCTCCAGAATGATTAGAACAGTTTACAACTCCACCAACAATGTATCAGTGTCCCAGTTTTCCAATCCCCTCCAACATTTATCATTATCTTTTCCTGTCATCTTAATCAATTTAAGAAGCATAAAGTGGTACCTCCAAGTAGTATTTTTTTTGCATTTCTTTGATCAACAGTGATTTAGAGCATTTTTTCATGTGACAAGAAATGGTTTTAATTTCTTCATTTGAAAATTGTCTGTTCATATCCTTTGGCCATTTATCAATTCAAGAATGGCTTTAATTCTTATAAATTTGAGTCAATTCTCTATATATTTTAGAAATGAGGTCTTTAGGGATGAAACCAAGATGGGGGAGAGCAGATACAATTCTCTGTGACCTCCTCTGACCTTCTCTTAAACAAACAGCATAATAAGCCTCTAAACTGGTTTTAGAGTCAAAGCACCCATAAATATTTGGAGTACAACGCATTTCTAGAAGAAGGTACCTTGGAAGAACTTCAGAACAGATTTCAAACAGGCAGGGAGACAGTCTGCTGAGCCCAGACCATAGAACAGGGAGACCAGGGCAGGAAGCCAGGGCCAGGAGTCAGAACACTGCAGTTTCCAAGCACCTGAATCTTCTGTGAGCTCTTTAGACTACTCTGGTGATTTGAAAGATTTGCCTTTTGTAAAAGGTAAATTGTAAACCACTGAGCTCTGGAAGAATGCCAGACCTAGCCCAATTACCCACCACTGGAAATCAATAAGCAGAACTGACCCAGGGCAAATTAAAGCAGCTGTCACTACTTTGCTTTGAACAGACTTCAAGCCTTAAAAAATGAATAAAAAAAACAAAATGAACTATCACCATAGACAGCTTTTATGGAGAGAGAGAACAGCCCTCATATCTTGAGGTTCCTAAAGGCAAAGCAAGTCCAGAGGAAGCCACAAAGAGAGACTTGAGCTGGTCCTCATTTCACAAGGCTTTCCTGGAAGATTTCATAAAGAATCTTAAAAGAGAGTTAGAAGAAAAATGGGGAAATGAAATGAGATCACTGAAAGAAGGAATGGAAAAAATGGAAAAAGAATGCAATGAACCAAAAAATTCAATTGGCCAATTACAAAAAGAGCTGAAAAAGGTAACTGAAGAAAATAATACACTAAAAATAGGATTGAACAAATGAAAATGAATGACTCAATAAGACTTCAAAAATTGGTCAAACAAAAACAAAAACAAAATGAAAAAATAGAAGAAAATGTTAAATATTTCTTAGGAAATACAACTGACGTGGAAAATAGATCTAGGAGAGACAATCTAAGGATTATTGGACTTCCTCAAAGCCATGATGAAAAAAAGAACCTAGATGCTATCTTACAGGAAATCATAAACAAAACTGCCTGGATATTTTAGAAGTAGAAGGTAAAATAGCCATTGAAAGAAAGACTCCTCCTAAAAGAGACCCCCAAATTAAATTCTCCAGGAATATTGTGGCTAAATTTCAGAACTATCACACCAAGGAAAAGATATTGCAAGCAGCCAGAAAGAAACAATTTAAGTAGCAAGGAGATGTAATAAGGTTTACCCAGGACCTAGCAGCTTCCACATTAAAGGATCGAAAAGCTTGTAATCTGATATTCTGAAAGGCAAAGGAACTTGGATTATAGCCACGAATAACCTTTCCAATTAAAATGAGCATTATCTTTCAGGGAAGAAGATGGACATTTAATAATACAGGTGAATTTTACCTATTTGTAATGAAAAGACCAGATCTGAACAAAAAAAATGTGACCTCCAAACACAGAATGAAAGAGAGGCATAAAAAGGTAAAAAGGAAAGAACTCTTGAGAACTATATTTCTATTATATAGAAATATGTTTCTATATAATATATAGAATTATATATTCTATATATAGAGAATGTGGGTATAATTTGATTTTATTTTGATAAGATAAAAAAACTAGAGGTGAAAAAAGAGGGAAAAGGAGGTAAAATAAGGGAAACTACATTTCACAAAGAGGCAAAGAAAACCTATTATAATAGAGGGAAAGAAGGGAAAGGGATGAGCATTGTGTGAATCTTACTCTCACCATATTTGGCTCTGAGAGAAAATCAGACATATTTGGCTTAACAGAGAAACTTGTCTCACCTTATAGGGAAGTGGAAGAGAAAGGGGGAAAAGAAAGAGAAAGATTAATAGAACAGAAAATAGAAGAATTAGGGGAAAGGTGTAAAAAAAGAGGGACAGGCTCTAAGGGGGGAAGATTGTTTGAGGGAGGTGGTCAGCAAAAGCAAAATACTGGGGAGCAGAGAAGGGAGAAAGGAAATAGAAAAAACATAACTTTGGATAAATAAGATGGCAGAAAATACAGAATTAGTGAATGTGAATGAGATGAACTCTCCCATAAAACAGAAGTGAATAGCAGACAATTAAAAGCCAGAATCCTACAATATGTTGTTTATAAGGAAAGTCAAGAATTTCAAGGGAATTAATGAAAACAAAATACTGATGAAGATGGCCTAGCTGTGCCAGATCTAAAACTATATTATAAAGCAGCAGGCATCAAAACAATTTGGTACTAGCTAAGAAATAGAGTAGTCAACCAGTGGAATGGGATAGGATCACTGGACAAAATAGGCAATAACTATAGTAATCTAATGTTTGACAAACCTAAAGACCCCAGATTTTGGGATAAGAACTCACTATTTGACAAAAACTGCTGGAAAAATTGGAAACTAGTATGGAAGAAATTAGGCCTTGACCCACACCTAACACCGCATACCAAGACAAGATTTAAATGGGTTCATGATTTAGACATAAAGAGTGATAATATAAGCAAATTAGAGGAACAAAGGATATTTTACCTCTCAGATCTGTGAAGGAAAGACTTTGTGTGCAAAAAAGAACTGGAACTCATAATTGAACACCACATAGATAATTTTGATTATATTAAGTTAAAAAGTTTTTGTACAAACAAAACTTATGCAGACAAGATCAGAAGGGAAGCAATAAATATGGAAATCATTTTTACATTTAAGGGTTATGATAAAGGGCTCATTTCTAAAATATATAGAGAATTGACTCAGATTTATAAGAATTCAAGCCAGTCTCCAATTGATAAGTGATCAAATGAACAGACAATTTTCAGATGAAGAAATTAAAACCATTTCTAGTCATATGAAAAGTTGCTCCAAATCTCTTTTGATCAGAGAAATGCAAATTAAGACACCTCTGAGATACCACTACACACCTGTCAGATTGGCTAAAATGACAGGAAAAACTAATGACTAATGTTGGAGGGAGTGTGGGAAAACTGGGACACTGAAATATTATTGGTGGAACTGTGAACAGATACAACCATTCTGGATAGCAATTTGGAGAGCTCTGGAGAACAAAAGTTATCAAATTGTGCATACCCTTTAACCCAGCAATGTTTCTACTGGGCTTATATCCCAAAGAGATCTTAAAGGAGGGAAAGGGATCCACATGTGGTAGCCGTTTTTGTAGTGGCTAGAAACTGGAAACTGAATGGATGCCCATCAGTTGGAGAATGGCTGAATAAACTATGGTATATGAATATTATGGAATATTATTGTTCTGTAAGAAACGATCAGCAGGATGATTTCAGAGAGGCCTGGAGAGACTTACATGAACTGATGCTAAGTGAAATGAACAGAACCAGGAGACCCTTATACAGAGAGAGGATTGTGGACCACAACATAGCATTTTTAGGCTTTTTGTTGTTGTTTGCTTGCATTTTGTTTTCTTTCTCACTTTTTTTTCTTTCCTGAGCTGATTTTTCTTGTGCACTAAGATAACTGTATAACTATGTATACATATATTAGATTTAATGTATATTGTAACAAATTTACATGTATTGGACTACCTGTCATCTAGAGGAAAGGACTGAGGGGGAGAAAGGGGAGAATTTGTAACAACATTTTGCAAGGGTCAATGTTGAAAAATTATCTGTGCATATATTTTGTAAATAAAAAGCTTTAATAAAAACAAATTAAAATTTAAAAAAAAGAAATGAGGCCTTTATCAGAACCCTTAAATGTAAATTTTTTTTCACAGGTTATTGCTTCCATTCTAATCTTGTCTGCCTTGGTTTTGTTTGTACAAAAATTTTTTAACTTAATATAATCAATATCATATATTTACATTCCATAATGTACCCTAGTTCTTCCTTGGTCACAAATTCCTTCCTTCTCCACAAATCTGAGATGTAGACTATCCTTTGTTCTTCTAATTTGATTATAATATCACTCCTTATGTCTAAATCATGAACCCATTACATTCATATACAGTGTTAGGTGTGAGTCAACGCCTAGTTCCTGCAATACCAATTTCCAATTTTCCCATTAATTTTTGTGAAACAGTGAGTTCTTATCCCAGAAGATGGGGTTTTGGGGTTATCTTCTGGATTTGTGTTCTGATCTTCCCTATCTCCACAGTAGCTTTCTATAATCAGAACTCTCTCTCTCTCAAAATCTCTCTTGTTCTTTTAAAAAAGTTGAGCTCAGCTTCTAAATCACAGTGGAAAATTTTCAAAGCTTATGCAGAGACAGGGGTCTCTCACTGACTGAGCTGGAGCCAATGGTGCTATAGGTTTCCTTACTGCTATGAATTGGCCTGGCAAACTCCCACCTGTTATGCTGGAGTTCAGGGACTCACAATTTGCCTTCTGTGGTTGCACTGGAGGTCTCACAGCTGGTCTGCTGATCCACTCATTTTCTGAATCAGGATAGAGTAGCCCATGCTGCTATACTTTGACTAAGAGCTTTCTGCTAGATTCTCCATGCTGGGCCTCCTCAAACATTGCTGCATTTGTTCTGGACTATGTTACCCTCTGTGAAATTGAGATAGGCCTTTTCTGAAGTCCTCCTAAAATATGTTAAGCTGGAAAATTATTACATTTTGAATGTTTGTAAATTCTGTCATTCCAAAATCTATTCAGGACCCTTATCTCACATTGATTCCAAGGAAAACTGAAGAGAGTTCAGACAATTTCCTATCTACTCTCAGCCATCTTGACTTTTCCCTCTTCTTAAATTTTCAATATAGCATCTACACTTTGGAAATTAACAAAGGCTGCAGATTAAGGATTGATTTATTGTTTTGTTGATTATCTTGACTCAAGAAATTGATAGAGAAAATGTTAACAATGAAAATTAAACTTTAAAATGTATTTAGCTTTTTAAAAGCTAGTTATTAAACATTATCAACACACCATTCTCTATAGGTCTGAGTCAATCAAAAAGGAAAGGAAATGAATTGAACCTTTCACAACTTGTTCTTGATGAATTCATACCATCTTTAATCATTATTACCTATCCAAAAGGTCTGAATTCCATACTACCTTTATTTGGAAAATATTTGACAGTTATTCATCCTAAAACATTTGTTTCACTTTTTATCATCTCAACTCAGCAAATTATGTCTACAAATTATTTTAGGACTTGATAAGTTTAAGTCTCTGACTTCAACTCATGGAGATCAACTAGGAACTTACTTTCCTTCTCATTTTTCTTGTGAATAAAATCTTTGTTATTTTTATTCTAGCTTTTCCAGTCTGAAGACAGTTCTCCAGAAATCAAAGGAGGATTATAGATAGGCTGTATTTCTTTCTGCTATTTCATCTTCTTGATTTCATGCTCCTCCCTTCTCCTGCCTCTTGCCCACCATATACTCTGAATGGGAATAAACATATAAGAACAATAACAAACCTTTGCAAATGGCCAACAATATAATTGACTAAATTTTCATAATTATACATCTTCACTAAAGTACTTCTAGTAATCAGCAACAAATAGGATTAATATTCTCCAAAATGCCTATGCACAGAGCATAGTGTATTTTGCTTTCTATATCAATTAATACCTTCAAAGCTTTTGCCTTTTCTTCTATCTTTTTACTATTTCATTTACCTACATGTTAATTTTGTAAATTTTTCTCTCCCTTCATTGCATTATCAATCCTTATTTCTTTCTCAGTATGAGTTTAATAATGCTTTAACTCTGTTTTGTCCCTTTTGTTGTTTCTCTTTAATTCTTCCTTAAATCTGTTATTCTTTTTCCTCCACTTATTGTCACTAGCAATTCTATCACTAGACTTTCCTTTCAATGTTTTCCAAGAACCTATCCTCAAAAGAATTTGAAACTTTAAATTAGATATTCTAGGCTGACAGTTGTGAGACTAGTATAAAAATAATCAGTTTAAGTAATAAAAGAAATCAAAATCAAATTTTAAAATGAAATAGACATACAAAGTTTCTTTTCTGTTTAGAGAAGAGATGCACATTATGTTTTGCCATGTCTATGAATCTATTGGAGTATCTCAAAGAGAAGAATGATTTGATCACAAACTCATGCTTTAGAAATATATATCTATGTGGAGAATGGATTGGAAAATAAAAATACTTAAAATAGAGAGCTCAACTAAAAGGTTATTGTGATAATACAGAGATAAGAGAATTCTATATTTCTAGGATATCTGATAGTTCTAATCTATAGATAATAATCACTTATGTAAAAGACTTAATTCCTTAAATTAATATGGAACTTTTATACAAGAAGTAATGCTTGTGGCAATGTCATTAAAGCTCTAATCTTTTATCCAGAAATAAGAAAACTGCCAACTTAAAAAGGAATATTTAATATTTATATTTAATAACCACATATTGGTGTTTAGTTGTTCAGTTATGTCTAGCTGTTTGTGAGCATTGTAAAACTCTATCATGCCAATACTGTCCATGGGCTTTTCTTGGCAAAGGTATTAGATTGGTTTGACATTTCTTTCTCCAGTGAGTTAAAGCAAATAGAAATTAAATGACTTGCCCAGGCTAGTAAGATTCTGAGGTCCTATTGGACTTCAGGTTTCCTAACTTTAGATCCATTGCTTTATCCACTGTACTACTTAAATAGCAAATTTTACTAAGAGCCCAGAGACTGAGAACTTATCTTCCAAAATAAACTTTTAGATGAGACATGAAAAACAAACAAGATATAAAGATATTTGAGACTGTATGGTACATTTAGTATGACTCTTATTTTATAGATGAGGATACTGAAATCTGATTACAGGTTAAAAAATAGATAATCTTGCATCTGTTTCTTTGCTTTAAATTATTCATACAAGTACAACCATTTCGGGGACTTCCTTCCGGGGGTGGAGCCATGGTGGCGGAGATCAGACAGGATTCTCTGTAACCTCCTCTAACCTCCCCTCAAACCAACAAAATATGAAGCCTCTAGACTGATTCTGAAGCAAAAAAAATCCACAATATCCGGAGAACAACACAATTCTAGAAGAAGATACTCTGGAAGAACCTCAAAACAGGTCTGTTTTAATGGGGCAGGGGGTGGCCTACTGAACCCAGACTGTAGTGCAGGGAGACTGGGGCAGGGAGCTGGAGCAGGGAGCTGGAACAGGAGTCGGAACAGGAGTGGGAGCGTTGTGCTTTTCACACACCTGGGAGTCTTCTTCAAGCCTCTTGGAACAATTTGTCCTGATTGTGGGCAGGTGGTTTGGAGGGTCTGCCTTTTGAGGGGGATAGATTGTGAACCACTGAACCCCTGATGAGCATTGGACCTAGCTGCCATTACACAGCACCTTAAAGCAATCAATCAAACAACGGGACTGATAAGCACCAGATATAATTCAATCAGTGGAGCTGCCCAGCCCCTGACATAATTCAATCAGCAGAACTGCCCAGTTCCTGAAATAACTCAATCAGCAGAACTGCCCCAGGGCAAATTAAAGCAGCTGTCCCACCTCTGCCCTAAACAGACCTCACACCTTTAAAAAAAAATGAATAAAAAACCAAAAAGAGCTCTCACCATAGACAACTTGTTTGGAGAGAGGGAAGAACAGACCTCAAATCCTGAGGCCCCTAAAGGTAAAGCAACTCCAGAAAAAGCCCCAAAGAGAGACATAAATTGGTCTCCATGTCACAAGGCTTTCTTTGAAGATTGCATAAAAAATCTTAAAAGAGAGTTAGAAGAAACATGGGCAAACGAAATGAGATCACTGCAAAATAAAATAGAAAAAAATGGAAAAAGAATGCAATGAACAAAAAAATGTAATTGGTCAATTGCAAAAGGAACTAAAAACAGTAACTGAAGAAAATAAGACATTAAAAAATAGAATCGAACAATTGGAAATTAATGACTCATCAAGACTTCAAGAATCAGTTGAACAAAAACAAAAAAATGAAAAGATAGAGAAAAACATGAAATATCTCCTAGGAAAAACAACTGACGTGGAAAATAGATCTAGGAGAGACAATCTAAGGATTATAGGGCTTCCTGAAAGCCATGATGAAAAAAAGAACCTGGACACTATATTCCAGGAAATCATAAAAGAAAACTGCCCTGATATTTTACACCCAGAAGGCAAAATACTCCTTGAAACAATCCACCGATCACCTCCTGAAAGAAACCCAAAAATTAAGTCCCCCAGAAATATCGTGGCTAAATTCCAGAACTATCATACCAAGGAAAAGATATTACAAGAAGCCAGAAAGAAACAATTTAAATATCGGGGAGCTACAATTAGGATTACACAGGACCTAGCAGCTTCTACTTTGAAGGATCGAAGGGCCTGGAATCAGATATTCCGAAGGGCACAGGAACTTGGATTACAGCCAAGAATAAGTTACCCAGCTAGAATGAGCATTATCTTCCAGGGAAGAAGATGGTCATTCAATGATATAGGAGAATTTCACCTATTTCTATTGAAAAGACCAGAACTGAACAAAAAATTTGATCTACAAACACAGAACACAAGAGAAACATAAAAAGGTAACAAGAAAAAATAACTCTTGAGAACTATATTTATGTTACAGATACTTATAGAAGGAGGGTTGATTTTATGAATCGATTATTACATTATGATTATGATGTGATTACTGTGATTTTATGATTATTAGCATATGATTACTGTGATTTTATGATTATTATTATATGTTTATTGTGATTTTATGAATCTTAAGATATGATAAACTGAAAAAGAAATTAGAGGTAGAAAAGGGATAATACTGGAAGAAGAGGAAAAGGAGGTAAAATAAGGGAAATTACATCACATGTAGAGGCAAAGAAAACCTATAATGATTGAGGGGAGAAAAGGGAGGGGAATGAGAATTGGGTTAATCTCCATCTCATCAGATTTGGCTCAGAGGGAATAATAGACGTACTTACAAGGAAACAGGAGGGAAAGGGGGGAAAAAGGGGGTGGGTGGGGCTCTAAAGGGGAAGGATTGTTTGAGGGAAGTGGTTTTCAAAAGCAAAATAGTAGGGAGGAGGGAAAGGGGATAAGAAAGAGAAAAGCATAAGCTAGGGTAAATAAGATGGCAGGAAATACAGAATTAGTTATTTTAACTGTGAATGTGAATGGAATGAACTCTCCCTTAAAGCAGAAGCAGATAGCAGAGTGGATTAAAAACCAGAATCCAACAATATGTTGTCTACAAGAAACACATCTAAAACATAGAGATACATACAGGGTGGAGGTAAAAGGCTGGAGCAGAATCTATTATGCTTCAGGTGAACAAAAAAAAGCAGGGGTAGCAATCCTGATCTCAGACCAAGTAAAAGCAAAGATAGACTTAATTAAAAGAGACAAAGAAGGAAATTATATCTTCCTAAAGTGTACCATAGATGATGAAGCAATATCAATACTAAACATATATGCACCAAGTGGTATAGCATGGAAATTCCTAGA
>JAJPUD010024615.1:0-15305 GCA_023553655.1 Myrmecobius fasciatus
CAGTTGCATACAGAAGGAATGGATATCTACGTCCATCCATTGATCAGCAATGGCTCAGCTCACTGTGGGTTTTCCTTTGCCAGCTTCTGTAAAAACATCCCCAATTTGCAGCCATATTATGCTGGGAAACCAGTTTTTCTGGTTGTCTGGAAAGCAAATAAAACTTGAGCCTCTGTGTGCAGGAATGAGCCATGAGAAAGCTGGGGATGAAGGGTTCATGATTAAACAAGGAAAAGAGGTGAGCACAAGAGAGTGGCCCCAGGGTGTGGGAGGAAGGAGGTGGAGGGATTCAGAGTCCAGGAGCCAGATCCCTTCTGGGCCCCAGAGCTGTCCATCACTGAGGGTACCTTTCAAACCTGAATTCTGACTTTGTAATAAGGTGGGGAAGAGAGGAAGGGAGAGAGAGAAGAAGGAGGAAGGGAGATTTTCTAGCAAGTTCCCATTTTCCATCTTGTCCATAGGGCAGCACACTAAGACATTTCCTAGGGAAAGTAACACAGAATCAGAGTTGGAAGGGAGCTCACAGCCCCAGGTCCAAAACTGTCCAAGCATGCCCTCTAGACTTTAGCCTCAGCTTGGAGATTCCCCAGGAAGGAAAAAATCACTGTCTCTCTGGTCAGTCCTTTCCTCTACGAGACATCCCTTGGATTGCATGGGTTGGGGGATCCGATGGATGTAACAAGAAAAGTAACCTGAAAGATTGTAAATAAAATTTATATTTTTTGTGGGATAATATCCACTCTCTCCCAGAAAAGGGCATGTTCCCTTAAGCTCCCTTGCCACCCAACCACAAACATTTCAAATGCAAACAGATCTCATGGTTTTTTCAGACCACACAAAGTCCAGTGTGAGAGATCAGCTTCTCCCCATCCCCACCCCCATAAACTTGGCAGGCTTAAGGCTTTGCATGTCACAGCATCCCAGGATCAGGTAAAGGTGAGATTAAATCACCTCTGAGTTACCTTTAGATGCTGAGATTCTCTCTCCTTATGATACCAGAGACCTGGTAGATTGTAAAATAAATGCTTATCAAACAATGGAAAGTCTCTTTTCCATCCTTACCAAGAGAACTCTGGTCCCTGAGTAATCTCTGTCATCAGAGCCAAACCCTCTTTTGGGAGAGTCCCTCAACACCCCTAACACAACAGAACTCCAGAAGCAAAAGAAAAGGAACCACAAAGTATTCCTAGGAAGTCATGGAGCCCTGGGCAATTCTTAAATCACTAAATTACTCTGGAGACATAATTAAGTTTCTACCCTGGTGTTCATTATTAGAGGAATTGCACTGAGGAAGTGCATCGAACATCTTTTGCCCTGTGGCAAATCACTGAAATTGTCTGAGGCTCAGTTTCCCCATCTATAAGGTCAGTGATCGTCCTGTCCTTGGAGTCAGACTTTCTTCTTCCTCCCCTTTCCTTCCCCACTCCCCAACTACCCAAGTTCAGTGTTATTACTTCTAAGTCCCCAGTACCTTGGGACTTGAAATAGTGGCCCAAAGTCACATTGGACTAAATGGTGCGGTCAGGATTTGGACCCAATTCTGAAATCCAATGCCTTCTTCTTCCCACTTATTGAGGTCTCTGCGGGCTGGTACGGGCTTAAGGAAAGTTTGTGGTATGGTTGAAATCAAACAAACAATCATTTATTTGGCTCCAGCGATGGACCACGTAACCCACTTAGCACTGTGGGTCATTACAAAGGAACAATACATCCAGTTTCTTGTCTCACATCCATCAATAAGTCAGTCAATCCACATTTTTTCGTGCTTGCTATTTGTGGAACCAAGGGTAGAAAGAGGCAAAACTACAAGAACCCCTCAAGATTTAAGCCAAGCGCTGCTCTCAAGGAGGATGCATTCTAAGGGGTGAGAGGCGTGGGGTCAGACCACAGGAAAATCAACATGGCAGCTGAGTGGAGCATGGATACATGGTACCAGCAGAGATCTAACCAGAAATTTAGGATATAAAAACATAGAAAAATAAATCTAACTACAGAAAAAAAGCCTGTACGATAATGAGTGATGGAATGAATAGCCTGCTTACCTCCTGGGGCTGGGGGAAGGGAGGGGGGTTGTAAAGAAATCCACAGATGTGACAAGATTTTCCCAATGCTCAAACACAGTGGAAACAAGGGATCCTTCCTTTCTTCCGGTTAGAAAGATGAGATAGAAAGAGACAAATCTGCTAAAGAGGGCTTGGACAGGAAAAGTGAGGGCTTCTTATGTCAAAATAAATTTCTGTCTTTGCCAGAAGCTGTCATCCTGCATAATGTCCAATCAAAGCAGATTGCCCTTCTCCCCTTGAGGAGGCGAGGGCTCCTGCATCAGCCCTAGAAAGCCCTGATAAGCTCTCCCCTGCACTGATTGAAGGGCTAGGGGAGTTGAAAGAGAAATGAAGTCCCATGAGCCTTTGCCATCTGAGACCTTAGACCCTTTGAAAGACAGATGCATGGACAGTGGGAGGAGGGCATATAAGCCTTCCAGGCAGCAGACTCAAATTGACAAGTACCTACTGTGTTAAGTACCTACTGTGTGTTGGGCACTGGGAAGCTAAAGACAGCAATGAAACAAAGCTTTCCCTTGAGAAGCTTATGTTCTAAAGAGGGAGAAAGCATGTACGGGGATATGTTAAACATAATTAAAAGATAATTAGGAAGGGAAGGAGATGAGGATCTGGGTTATCAATGAGGCTTCATGGAGAAACTGATGCTCGAGCAATCTTGAAGGAATCAAGTGATTCCAGGAGGTGGAGATGAGGCAGGAGAGCACCCGGGCCATAGGGGGTGGGGGGGACAGTCAGTGATCAATGCTAAGAGATATCACATGAAACAGCAAATAAACTAGTTTGGCCAACCCAGAAAAGACAGAGCATGCAGCATTGTTGGAAAAGTGGGATGGAGCAGGAATGGATGGGCTTAAAAAATCAAAGTAGTTTAAATCTGAGCTCATGATATGGCAAAGCAGCTGTGGCAGGTCCTTATCTAGATTTGGGGGACTGGAAAGCATCACAGAAGCACAGAGTTAGATCAGGAAGGAACCTTAGAGGTCAACTAGTCTAATTGCTCTATTTTTAAAGAAAAGGAAACTGAGGCCCATAGAAGTTAAATGACTTACTGAAATTACAGGATTACATGATTTGAGCCAAATTCAACACTCTTTCCTTTGCCACAAAAAACTTCAGTTAATCTGAGAAGGCTTCATGGAAAAGGTCCAGGAATTGTTTAAATGATGAAAGAGACAATTTTCCTAGTTGATGGTCAACCACATTTTGGTGGATGACGAGTATTTCAGTTATATAGTGATGGAACTCAGAGCCCGCAGGGACCTATAACACTCATATCATCAAAGGTAGTTTTTGAACCCAGACATTTATGAATACAAGTCCAGTGTGCTACAGCACACAGTAGGTCTCATAGCAGTCTAGCCCATAGTAGGTGCTTAATAAATGTTAGTTGACCTATTGAGTGACTACTTCTAGGATCACAGAATTAGAAAGTATCTCAGGGCTTATCTAACATAATCTGCTGAAAATGCAGTCAGGAAGAGTTGTGTGATTTGTCCAAGGTTGGGTGGTGGTGTATGTTGCAGAAGCAAGATTCAAACCCAGATCTTTGCATTGTAAATCCATCATTCTTTGCCTGGTACTATGCTAGCAGGGAGGTGCTGAACTTGAAGTGAATGGCCGGGGTTAGGTTGAAATATGAACTCCACCGCAGACGTGAGATCAGCTGAGGCTTTGCAGCATAGACTTGAGACCTTGCACTTGAATGAGAGCCCAATGGGAATTCATTGCAAATTGCATATGAATTAAGCAAGCCTTCCTATGGAGAACAGAGGCAAGCAGACGTTGCTATGTATTTTCGATTTTCTGTGCCAATGAAATAAAATTAGCACTATATAACATAAATGGAAGAAAACATCTGCCAACTTGGCATCCTGATGGGGCCCCAGGAACTTCCCTGAGAAATGTTAATGGGGAAGGAGCAGGTGCACTCTTAGCATATCTCTTCTGGCTATGGGTACTGCTCCTTTCTTGGCAGTCATTCAGAGCCCTGAGAAGACAATGAGTGTGTCCATTTTTTCCAAGCCTGCTAAGGAGAAAAGAACTAATGTTTAGATTTTGAGAACATGGACACTCACATGATCCAGGGATCAAAAATGATAAATGGTTGAGAGGATATGGACAAATTGGAACACTAATGCATTGTTGGTGGAGTTGTGAACTGATCCCACCATTCCGGAAAGCAATTTAGAATGATGCTCAAAGGGCATATCTTTGACCCAGAAATAACACTAGCAGCTCTATATACCAGAGAGCAAAGAAAAAAAGAAAAATGATTGAATTAGAAAGTATGGGCCAAAGCTAATAAGATTAAGGTTTTTGCAGAAAAGTATATATGTCCTTCACTTCAATGTGAATTGACTGTGTGACATAAAAGCATAGAAACAAACAAAAAACAGGATTTTAGGCATCTTTGGAAGGATGCCCTGTTCTTCAGCCCATACTCTGGAGTCTGGACAGTGCCATATGCCATGTTGTATTCAGTTCAGTCACATGGACATTGACAAAAGTGAAAGACAGGCAATAAGAATGGGGTGTATGTGTGTGTGTTGGGTGGGAAAGAAAGGGAAGGAGGGAGCTGAAAAAAAGACTCTATGGCCATTGATTAAAGGAAATGGGCATATTTAGCCTGGAGAAAAGATGGATCGGGGTTGTTAGATACCTTCTTGTATTTGAAAACTTGTCAGTTGGAAGAGAGAATAGATTCATTTTGCTTAGCCCTAGAGGGGAGACTTAGTCCCAATGGGTAGAAGTTTGAGAGAGCTTTAGGATAAATATAAAGGAAAAAAACTTCCCAACAACCAGAACTATCTAAATGAGGAATGGATTAGTTTGAGAGTTGGTGGTTTCCCTTTTAATGAAGAGTTTTAATCAAAGAGCGGGATGGCCAGTCATTGGGTATGTCTTGAAGGGGACTTATGACCAATTATGAGTGGATCTCAATGGCCATTGAGATTCCCATCATTGCTGAAATAAAATCCAAGTGCACCCCATTGGTGAGTGATCAGCCTTGAGTACAAATGATCCCTGAAGCTTGGGGTGGTCCAGCATCAGGCACAGTCTTACAGAACAGCCTCGCCACACTGCCACAAGACTTTCTGTGCATGATGATTCAACAGTTTTCTGATAACGACTTTTTATTTTCATCGAAACAGGAAATGCTTCAAATGCAGAAGTGCAGAAGTGGCTCTTTATGAATTGTGTCGACACTTGTAAATCTTCCCCCTCCCCAATACTGCTTTTTAATTTTTTTCTTTTTAAAAACCACAGACACGAATGAGAATGAAACCAACTGTGAAATATCAGTGAAGAAGGGCCACTTCCCCGCACAAGCTGATAAGCCTGAGGTTTCTTTTATGTCTTGTATGTTCAGGAACTGATATGACTCACACCGTCCTCGAGCAGAGGAGCCTTTGAGTCTCAATCAGCAGGAAATGGTGTCATTCCCACAATTATTCCTATCGATCTTCGGCAACGCAACAATTCCCTTTACGTTAAATCCCTATCGAGCAAACACAGTTAATAATCTGTCCTAGAAGAGTTTGTAGATCTATGGGAAGGCTGATTGGTTAATTTGGAGCCCATGAAGCCCAAGGATATTAAATGGGGTCACGATACCTCTTTCCAACTCTCTTACTGGGTAGACAATATGAATAGCTTAGTTTAGGCTTCATTGCTAGGATCATACCTAACAACTTGTATTATTTGTCATCAAAGGAGTCGAACACATTTTATAACTCAAACAATTCTCCCTCTTTCCTTTCATGTTCTTACTTTAAAGTATTAAAGTACATAGAACTATAACTAGGGGAGGGCAAATGGGGAATTTCCTGGGGTGGTAACATTTAGAGGGCACAAAATGTTAAATATGCAATTATATTATAAGCCCCATTCTTATGAGCTTCACACTTGGTCAGCCAGAGTAATTTGTTCAAAGAGGAAGCTGTTAGATTACACGCTTCCCCTTCTAAGCAGCCAGCATAGAACTCTGTCTATATTGCAGTTCCCTTTGCCTTCAGTGATCTCCTTGCATGAGACTTAAGGGTGACTGTCGGTTTCTGCCCTCCCTCTCCTCTGGGGTAGTGTCTTTCCCTACACAGTAAATGTTATCTTTCATGTTTAAGTGAATTATTTTGTCATTGGAGAGATGAAGTAGTCCTCTGACTTTTTGTGATATAGGAAATCCCCTCTCCCAAAGCAGGTTGGGATTTTCTCTGTAACTTATAGCTTGCAGATGTTATTATTATGCCCATTTTACAGTTGAGGAAACTGAGGCAAACAGGACTTGCCCAGGGTTACACACAAGTAATTACATGTCTGAGTCTGGATTTGAATTCAAGCCTTCTTATTTCCAGACCCAGCACTATTCTATAATTTGCCTCTTATGGATTGCCAGAGTACTTCACTGGTACCCAAGAGGAAGAGAGCAGCATTATTACACATATTATATACAGTATATACATTATATCTATACATATATATCATATATTACATTATTACAGCCATGCACTAAACATTAGGGCCATGAATAAAGTCTGTCTGCCCAATCCCCAGCAGCCCCTCCTGTGGCTCGCCCTGAGTTGCCCTTCAGTGCTAGAACCTATATTTCTCAACACTAGAAAGATGATCATCCATCCCACTCCACTCTAACCAAAGGAGACACAGTCAAAGAATGGGCTAGCATCCACTTGCTCCTGGACCTGAGTGCGAGTCAAAGCTACTTCTTCCAGGAGCTTTTGCACTTCAGTCTTGTCTCTGTTTGGGGAATAAAAGTTATTTTGTTTGTTTATTTTTTAAAATAATCAATTAATTCTGTCCAGGGGTCATTCGTGAACTCCTGCTATGGACAAAGAATTATGCCGGACCATGATGGCAGACAATAAGGAAAAACAGCGGTCCTTGCCCATCCAGGACAGTGCGGAAAACCAACATAAGATGGGTTAGGAAATGTTGAAGTAGAGGGTGATGTCCAATGAGTTTCAAGGAGAAACTCAGAAGAAGATAGAAGAGGAGCCTTGGGGAGTCTGCATGGAGGATGCGGCATCTGAGCTAGTTCAGGAGGTCAGAGAATCTCAGTTTTGGGAGGCAGTTCAGGGACAATCCGAGCTATCCATGCATCCATCCACTAACATCTCAAGCATGTAAGCAGCCAGACTTTGCTTGAAGACTTCCTAGAGGGACCAACCAAGACCCAAGAGAGCTCCTTCTTCAAGACAGCTCCAGGGGAGAGCAAAGTTTCCTTGCACAATGGAAGTCTGAGTCTCTCCAGCTTCCACCCATATTTCCTAGTCTGATGGTGAGGGTCAAACAGGTTGAACAGGTATTCCAAAAAACAAGTCCTCCAGGTGCCAAAGACAACTTTCATGTGGCCATCCCCAGTCTCTCTTCTTTAATGTAAATATCCCCAACTTACTCAGCTTATTTTTTCATGGTGTGGGCTAGCAACTTAGTTATGGGTTATGAATACTTGACAGTAGGCCAGATAGATGAAGATGATACTTTATGAGATAATAAGATAAAAATTATGTAAATCTCATATATACATGTACATAATAAATATATAAAACATGTATGTATATATATATGGAGAGAGAAAAGATAAGTGATATATTTATATGGATATATACATAACATATATGTATGAGCTGATATTATATTTAAAGAACATGTCAATAGTAATTGGATGGATTTTTTCTACAAGACAATTCACCAATATTTTGAACATAGCCAGAAAACCAAAGCGGTGACCTAGCCATTGATCATGAAAACATCCCAGTAGTTTCAATAAAAATGGTCATATTCCTCCTCCATTCATTCAACAAATGTTTAATAAATGCTGAATGAGTGCACGTTTCTGTTCCAGCTCGAAGGGATCTTAAGGATGGGAAAACAAGTAAGCGAACAGTTCAATTCCTCAGATATTTTTTAGGTGTCTGTGCCATCCTAGCCAGGAGACATAGTTCCAGTCTTTGAGAAACTCATGATCTGGTAGTTGAGGTACCTATAATAAAAGCAGATTATGCTGTGAAGGTTGTGATAAAGGAATCAACCATCAGTGACAAGGCCAGGAGGAGAGAGGAACATATTCTTCACCTCCCATACTGACAGGGCCAGGAGGAGAGAGGAGCGTGTTCTTCACCTCCCGCTGCTATTTCCTTTACCTAAGTCTTCAACAACTCAGCATCCATGGAGCCCAGTGGAAAGACTATGTCCCCATCCTTGTTCTCTGAGCCCCCAAGGTCATTTTCTCAACTGCACCATTGACTCCCAAACCCAGATTACAATCTTTTTCTCCACTCTTCTCTCATCCCCCTCATCATGATTAAGAACATCTATACTCATTTTGACAATCCATCCATGAATCCAACATCACTATTCCTTACATTTCTTTCATCCAGTGATCTCCTTCATCTCTTAGTCATCTGTGCTGGCTGATGACAAAACAAAATTAAGCCAGAACCTGCCCTGAGAACATTGGTGATCACCTTAAGCAGGAGGATAATCTTTTGGCCCATAGAAAAAGATATTAGTAGAAAACACTTGGGCATCTGCTGAGAAGTTTTCAGGTATACGGAAAACCTGCTTATCTGAGTTCACAACCAATGGGTCACTGGCTTGGGGGCAGGTTTTGTGATTCAAGAGAAGGATCATAAGAGCAAAGACTGAGCTGGAAGAGATTTCAGAGATGAGTGAGTCCAATCCCTTCATTTTAAACACTGGGCAGGCTGGCGAAAGTTGTTGCCCCAGGTCATACAAGTACAAAATGGCAGACAGCTTTTGGACCCAGATCCTCTGATTCCAAATCTCTCATTTTTGCACTGTATTCTCTATCCTGCGCCTCTGTTATCAGTCTCCAGGGCCTAAGGGATGATGGACTCTAGGCAAAAAGTCTGGAGATGGGTGGTGAAAAGCTGTGAATGGGCCAGTTTGACTGAAACATGGGGGGAAGGGGAGATGGAAGGAAATAATATTAAATGTCTGGAAAGCTTGGCGGAGCCAGTCTGTGGAGGATTCTAAATGCTGGGCCAAGGCATTTTTACTTTGTGCTAAAGGTTCCCTTCCTCCCCAGGGAAGGAACAAGGTCAGCCTTCTCCCACTCCTAATCTGGCCATTCTGTCTATCGCTCAATAAGTAAGCTTTTATTAGGGGTTTTTGTGCCAGGTGCTGAGCCAGCCACTGAGGCTATGAAACCAAAGATCAAACAGACCCTGACCCCGAAAAGTGTGTGAGAGAACATGTCCCCTACACGGAGAAGTGCATACAGAACAAATGCAAAGAAATGACGATGAAAAAAAGGACGAGATAGGAAGGGAGAAAAGGGGCTGGCAGCTGGGGGGACCAGGAAAGATATCTCCTTGAAAGTGGGGCTCACATTGACTCTAAAAAAGTGAGTGATTGTGGGAAGAAGAAGTAACAAGGGTAACAAGATGTATTTCAGGCACAGGGGAGGGAGGCTTCAAGGAACAGGGCAGGCAGAGCACCCTGGGGGAGAGCCAGAGAGACCAGTTTGGCTGGATTGGAGAGCGGGGAAGAGGAGCAAAGTCCACTGGGCTGGAAAGATAGATTAGGGCCAGATTGGGCAGAGCTTTAAAAATCAAGCAGAGGAGATTTATAGCTGATCTGAGAGAACACCGCCGTTTATTGAATAGTTGAGTGACAGGATCCTTATCTGCATCTAAGGAAAATCGCCGTGGCACTTGAGTGCCAAAGACTGAAGTGGGAGGGGATGATGCTGGGAGACTAATCAGGAGATGTTGAAACAGTCTGGGGGAGAGAGGGTAGTGGCTCAGAACGAGACTCGCTCATGTAAGCGGAGAGAAGGGACCAATTTGGGGAGATGTCGGGGAGGTAGAAATAATAAGCCTTGGTTCCTGATTGAATGTTAAGTCCTACTATAAGGCAGGCATTTCACAATCACTGGGGCGAGGAAGACGCAGAAGTTAGCACCCTAGGAGAATGGAAAGATAGAGTATTCATGACAGAATTGGCCATTTACCACCCAGAAATCAAATTTGGAGCCCATTACTTGGAGGAAGAACATGGGGCCTGAGCCTGGAGCCTGCCAGGGGACCAGAAGCAAGAAAGGAGAAGCCTTTGGTCTCTCTGATACCAGTAGAATGAAGATGATGGATGTTCAGGAGTTCCAGGTAGCCAGGAGAGCTTTGGGCTTCGAGCCAAAAAAGTAGGGATCAAAAAATTGAAACCTGATATTGAAGAATTTAGAGCAAGAAAAGAACATGGTCAGACGGGGGCCTTAGGGAGATCATTTTGGCAGCACTGAAGAGGAGCAGAGAGTCTGGAAGGAAGGAGACCAATTAGGAAGCTAGCTGGATCAAAGCAGTGGGATTGGTGAGCTCCTGAAATAGGGCAGTGCCCTGTGCCCAGAGACAAGGGGAGAAGGCGAGCTGTTGTGGGTGAGGGTGCAATGAATACTGGCTGGCACCTATCTGGAGCTTGCACAAACCATCAGGTCTCACTGTCAGGGCAGAGCTGACAAGACATGGCAGGGATTGGATGAGGGACCCGGGGGGAAGAATGGAAGATGTCCATGGGTTGCCAAGGGAGGGGCTGAAAGGATGGTGGCTACATCCTCAGCAGAAATAGCCAAGTTGGGTGGAAGAGTGGGCTTAGGGGGAATGTTTATTTGGCTTCAGATAACTTCCTTGGAACTCAGGGAAGCAGAGAATTGAGTCAGATGCTGCTGGGATACAGAAAGGGATCATCCAGAAAGGTTTTAGCTGTTCTCCCCCACCCCCCAAAATAAACACCAGCAGATGCCCCATTCATGTTGCCCTCAAGGCCACATGTCAAGGACTGCAGCTGCCGTTAAGACACACAAGGTCTTACCTCTTGAAATCCATTCTGTGCATTTCTGAGTCTCATCATCAAGCAGGAGTGCTAAATAGAGACAGAACAAGAGTGGGTCCTTGGCAAAGCCTTAAGCAGTTCCCTGGATTCTGAGTAAGAAGAGGGGGAGGGGGCGTGGGGCAAGAGCTCCATCACCAGCTGCTGACTTAGCTTTCTGGGGCTCAGATTTGGCTGGGTTCTTATTGTGGTGACCCTTGGGCTTCCTGCCAACCAATGGTTGGCCCAATGGCTATCCCAGACTCTGTACAAAGCTGCCCAGTATAGGTGGTTGATGATAAATCAAACAGAAGGTCCAAGGTAGAGTTCCCCCAGGAGCAGCTGCAGAGCCTCCGAGAATACTCCAGGCGCCTCCAATTCTTCTCTCCAGCGTAGCCCACATACCAATTTGTCCCAGGGATCCTTCCCACACAATAATTACAGAATCACAGGATCTCCAAGCAAGAAGGGACGGAAAGACAAATGGTCCAGTCTATATGTGAACCATCACTCACCGAGCAGGAACCCCAACGGACCGCTCCAGGAGAGCGGGCGCTCCCTCACTATTAGGTCCTGCCCTTGGTCACCACCTGTCCTCTATCGACATTTTGCTTACCCCAGGTAGTTTGAGTATTGTCTCCCTCATCAGATGAGAGCCCATTGAGGGCAGGGACTGTTTTTGCCTTTGCTTTGTCTGTCTGAGGCTTAGCACACAGAATAACAAATGCTTGACCAACCTCCCAAGCAGCCTAGTCTACGATGCTTCCTAGGAAGTTTCCCTGGTATTGTATTAAAATTTCCTCTTTGAGATTTGTCACCCTCCCCAGCCCATTTCCCATCCCAGGTCCTACCTTGTTCCTGCTCCTGCCTTCTAGGCCAAACTGATGCATGTCCCTCTTCCCCAAGAAAGCTCCTCAAAGACTTCAGGTCAGCTCTCAGGCCCAACTGATATTTTACCTTAAGGCAATTCAATAGTTGAATAGACGTGTTTTGGAGTGTCTCATGTCCAGCCCTATAGAATGGAGACTCCTTGAGGTCAAGGATTATTTCACTTAGGGCTCTGTACCCCCAGAGCCTCATTGGAGTTTAGTAAATGTTGATCAATTGACTACTTTTGGTTGCCACTTATCCAAACCATGGCTTCGTTGGCTTAGAAGTGAGCCATCCAGCTGCTTCACAGATTCAATGATTACGGATACAATTTCTGGGTCTGTATTAATGACATACTGTGAATTTTAAGTTATAAAATGCTATAAATATAGATTATATATAAAGAAGTTATAAAATTTCAGAAAATGTCTTTCTATTGATGAGGTACAGAGCCCAAAACCTTGTACCCTGGACTTTGTCATAAAAATATTCTAGTGGGTGTGATGGAAAAAAATACATTCGATAAATCACAGTTGAGCAATTTCTTCTCAGCATCTTGAATACTAATTAACTAAGGTCTGGTTATATATTAACAGCAGACACGATAGCCTTGATCCTGGGTCCTTCATACTGGATTACTCTCATACGCAACCTGCTCTTTGGGGAATCAGTGAGGGCCCACCTTTACACTTGTAGCCTCCTGCTGAGGAACGGACTGAGCTGAGAGAGCCGAGCTCCAGGTCTTACCCTCTGACTGACCAGCTGCAGGCCCTTAGGTGAATAAAGCAACCTCTCTTAGGTTCAACATTAACTCAACTTTCTCCTACTCTTACCATCCCCTAAAGAGAGGAAAGTCCCTCCAGAGACATTAACAAATTCATAATTGGCCAATTCATGGAAGCTCCATTAGTCCACTTTCTTATCTATCCAACAGTGGGACAGTTCCAGCTTCGCTCTTTCACATCATGATCATCTTCTGGAAGGGACAGCCACTGACTCCAGAACCTTAGGGCATCCACTCCCACAGCCCACAGGTAAATGTAACAAAGACCCCCCCTACACCTCTGCTCCCAAGATGCACAAAGGGAAGACTTGTGCCTTAGGGTTCTACCTCCCCAAGGGGCATTTTTGGGGTTTCACAATCCCAGCCACTCTCTCCCATGTTTGGGATCAGTACATCAGTCAAATGAAGCCCAAGGGGGTTAGGACATAGGTGCTCGGTGTTACAGGTCCTCAGGCTTTAGAGCTGGGACACTTTCCATTGTACCATGTTGCCTCCTAGATTTCATGTCCTGTAGGACAATGGGAAGTGATCTTCACTACCACTCACAGTTCATTCTTCTGCCACCTTCATCAGGAACCTCTGCTCTCTTCTTCTGAGCTTTGCTCCATCCATTTATTTATATAATATATATTACACATACATATTTATATTTATGTTATATATATATTATATGATATTTACATTATTTATATATTTCTTTATATCCATTTATTTATATGAGCCCCAGCTCATTTCATCTTTATTGTTTTCTGATTTGATTCAGTATGGGGCTTGCCATTTTCCTCGCCATTCAGGACTTTAATATAAATATAGTTGTCTCTTGTAACCTCCTCCACTTTATCCTCCTCCTCAGCTTTCATGACCTCTTCCCAAATTGGGGTGTTCGTATACCTGACTCCACCACAGCCCACCACTGTGCTACCCACAGAATCCAGACCTCTGATACCAACTTGCTGTCCTTCCTTTGTGCTCTGCCTCAATCCTTCTATACTTATTTGTCATTTCCACTGTAACCTGTAATCTCCCACAAAGCCCTGTTGGTCTCAGTTTCCTTATTTGTAAAATGATCTGAAGGAGGTAATGGCAACAAGGAAAGCAATAGGAGACAATGAGAGCGCATTCTAGGGAGAAAGAACAGCCAATAAAAAGCAAATAATCAGGGAAATGCTGCATGGAAGCAGCAGCAGGGAAGCCGGCGTTGCTGAATCACGGGAATCGGGTAAGGGAATAAAATATACGAAGATGAGAAAGGTGTGAAGGGGCAGAGGTGCATGGAGGTGCAGCTTCCTATGGTCTTTTCTATCAACAAAACTCTATCTTTTCTGGCACTGAACTGTTTTCTAGGAGCTGCTTCCTCTTGATCCTCCAATATAAAAATAATGATGATGAGGAAGATGATAACTGATATTTATACAACACTTTGAGGTTTGCAAAGACTTTTCCAAATGCTCTATTTAATTCTCACAACAACCCAATGAGATAGGTGTTATTATTGTCCTCATGTTGACAGATGGGGACACTGAGGCTAGGTTTACCTGAATTAAGAGACTTTCCAGAGCCGGATAGCTGAGATAGGAACCAACTGATTGGCCAACGCCAATTCTTTCTGATCCCGAGTCCAAGGTTGTGCAGCAGCTGCAGTGCCCACGGGCATTTGGAGGCAAGCCTGGCACTTAGGACGACTGGTCGAGATGGGCAAGGCTTGGAGCAGGTGCAGGGAAGCCTAAACCTGGGCAGGGTTATAACGAAATAAGGGCAAAGCTTCCAGATGTGTCGGGACGCTCGTCCCTTGGGTGAGGGGAGCAAAGGGGCTTTCTTTCTCCAGTGTGATCTGGGGCATGTGTAACTTCCTTCAGTTGACTGCAGCTTCTTTCCTTGTTTTTACAGAACAGTATTTTCTGCCAGGCAGAACACAGATGTCTTTGATGGGGCCGACATCCCTAGTTATAGCCTTCTGAGCCCACTTCCCTGGAGTGGTACCAGGGCCAGGTTGAAGGCCAAAGGGAAGACAGGGCAGATGCTCGGGGCACCCCTCAGGGCATCCCAGAACACCCCTCCCGGCTTGGGTTAGACATGAAGCTCAGCTGGACCAGGCTCTCAGGAGTGCGGGGAGCTCGCAGGCTGCCCCGGGGGCTGAGGGAAGGACAGTCTTGACTGCCTGAGATGGGGTTCCTCACTGCTGCTTTAATAAAGGCACCTCCCCTGAGCAAGGAAGGCCGGGGTCTCATTGCTCTCTGCACTGGCTCCATGATGGCTGTGGTCTCGGGCTCACTTTTCCCTTTGAAGGGGATCCTGATGGGCTGGGAGAGAAGTGGGAGGGGGGTAAAGAGGAAGGTGATCAGGAAGCCCCCAGGTCACAGGAAACAGCAGAGGGAACTGAGACTGCTTAACCTGTAGCAGAGAAGGGTAAAGAGGGACAAGAGAGACACATTCAAATCCACCACAATCCCCCTCCTTCCAGGCTCATTTCAGCTCATTGCTCTCCAGGCTTTCTCCATTCCAATTCACCTTTGGGTGACATGTTGTCGGGGACATTATGTCTTCCTCAGCCTCTCCCCAAGGGATTGTCCATGCTTAGAATGCCCTTCCTTCCCAACATGCCCCTCTTTCAATCCCTGGCTTCCTTGGAAGTACGGCCCAGGTCCTAACTCTTCACGAGAACTCCCCCATCCTTCTTTGAATCCTGCTCCCATCTTGGTAGATTCTCACAGGTGGCATCTTTTGTTTGCTTTGGATACACACACACA
>JAJPUD010024616.1:0-18518 GCA_023553655.1 Myrmecobius fasciatus
TTTTTTTTTTCCTTTTAGATTTTGGATTTTTTTTCTCCCTTTTCCCCTGTATAATAGATTATTTAGCCCCTATGGGAAGCTCCTTTTTTTTTTTTCCTTTTAGATTTTGGATTTTTTTTCTCCCCTTCTACCTATATAAGAGAGGTTAGGGTGAATAGTAGATTACTTGTTTTCATTGGTTTTGGCTTCTTGGAAAAGACTAAAACCATTGGTTCAAATGAATGTTTTGGTTTCTTCACAAATTTCTGCTATCTAGCTGTTCTTCTTATTCTTGCTAGTGCCTTGCCTGATAGATTAGTAATTGGCTTTTTTGTCTCACCATAGGGCAATTTCTAGGCTGACAAGATAGGGAATTCTTTTTTAAACCTCCAGGTAACTCTGCTTAGACTTGCATCTTATTCTCTTCACCAGGAAGGGGTATTGACCACCCATCTATTTACAAACAAGTGATATTGTCTACTTTGTACCAAGCAGCTGGAGATATGAATATAAAATGGATATTCCCTGCTCACAAGGAATTTATAATCTACATATTATAAAATGACTGCAGAATCTCAATATCAAAAGGAATTTTGTCAGTGATAGTGATTGCATATTTTTCTGTACCATTTAAAATTTACTTTAATGCTTTTTTCCACAACAGTTCTGTTGTGTGTATGTGTGTGTAAATCATGTCATAGGACTTCTATAAGTTGAGAGAGGATATATATGCACATATATTCACACACATAATATACATGTACATACTACATACACATATGTATATGGGTATGTATATATTTATCTATATATATAGAGTATTTTTATGCTCCAAGATCCTTTCCATCTCTCTCTCTCTCTCTTTTTTTTTTTTTTTTTTTCTTTTTCACTGAGGCAATTGGGGTTAAGTGACTTGCCCAGGATCACACAGCTAGGAAGTATTAAATGTCTGAGGCCAGATTTGAACTCAGGTCTTCCTGACTTCAGGGCTGGTGTTCTATCCACTGTGCCATCTAGCTGCCCCTTTTCCACCTCTTAATTTATGATCCCTTGGGTTTTCATTTAACAGATGGGGAAACTAATATTTAGAGAAGTTAAATGACTTATCTGTGATCATATAATTAGTAAGTGATGTTTTATTCCACTCTATCATGATTTCTCTCCATGGATTTCAATTTAGCACATTCATTGAGTATAAACTGTATACAAGGTGTTGTGCTAGGCCCTGAAGCAAAAGTAAAAACAAAGAGTTTCTGCTCTCAAGGAATGTCTACTCATTGGTGGGGGAGATATGCCATGTATAAAGACAGGTGAATCATCAAACATTTATTAGACTCTTACTGTGCTAAATGTTGAGGATGCAAAGAAAGAGCAAAAACAGTTCCTGCCCTCATGGAGTTTATACCCTAATGGGAGATATAACACATACATCAGTACATATCAGATAGATACAGAATACCTGAATGGCTCTTGTGGAAGTGCATTATTATGAGTGGGGATGAGGAAAGGCCTACTGCAGGTGAATAATAGCATTTGAGCTGAATCATAGAGGAATTGTCCCAGGTGAAGGTTAAGAGGAGAGCATTTCAGTATATGGAACAGCTACTCTAAAGGTAGGAAGGTGGGAGATGGGATGCATTGTGTGGCTGCAATATTATTGCATGGAGGGGAGTAATGGGTCAAAAGACTGGAAAGGAGCCACATTGTGAGTATCTCTAAATGCTAAGCAAAGGCTTTTATATTTGCTCCTAGAGGTAACAAGAAGCTGTTGGGGTTGTGTGTGTGTGTGTGTGTGTGTGTGTGTGTGTGTGTGGTGTCGTGCCCAATTAGGAGACTATTGCAGGAATCCAGGTGAGAAAGCTGTGTGAGTAGAGAAAAAGAAATGACGATTTGACAGCTGATAGAATATGCTGGTTAAGCAAAAGAGATATCAAAGATGACATCTAAGTATCTGGGTGACTAGGAGGATAATCTTAATAGCTAACATTCATAGAAATATGTTTAGAAGAATTGCACATGTTTAACCTATATTAGATTACTTGTTGTCTTAAGGGAACAGGGAAGAAGAGAGAGAGGGAGAAAAATTTGGAACACAGGGTCTTGCAATGGTAAATATTGAAAACTATTTTTGTATGTATTTTGAAAAATAAAAAGCTATTATTATTTAAAAAAAAGCTAACATTTATATAGTACATTAGAGTTTGCAAAGCACTTTGCAAATAGGATTGTTTTATCTTTACAACAACCTTGGGAGGGAGATGCTATTATTATGTCCATTTTAAAGATGATATTAGTGCATGGCTAAGGCTAGATTGCAACTCAGGGCTTCCTAACTCTAGATTTCATGCTCTCTTCACTACATACCTAGTTTCCAGTGTCGTGGTGTCCTTTCTAGAAAAAAAAGGGGGAGGATTTGGAGTAAAAGATAATGAGTTCTGATTTGGACATGTTAAGATGGAGATGCCTAATTGGCATCTAGTTTGAAATGTTCCAATAGGTAATCAATAATGCTGGATAAGGGCTCCGAAGAGAAATTGGGACAGGATAAATAGATTTGGGAATCATCTGCATAGAGATGAAAACTGAACCCATGATGATATAATGAGATCATGAGGTCAGTGAGGAAAAGGGAAGAATGAGAGAAACCAGATGAGAACTATGACAGAATCTTGGGGTGTACTTATGGTTAGTGATGGTGGCCTGGGACCTGGATGAAGTGTCTAGCCAAGGCAATTGGAAAGGGTCAGACAAGGAGAGGAAAACTCAGACAAGGAATATCAAGAAGAGAGATATTGACTGGAACAGAGCCTCCAGAGAGGTCAATAAAAACAGAGATTGAGAAAGGCCATTAGACTGGGCAAATAAGAGAACACTGATAATTTTGGAGAGAGATACTTCAGTTGAATGATGAGATTGGAAGTTGGATTGCAGAGCTAAGAATGACAGGAGAGGAAATAGAGGCACTAAGCATAGGTACTGCAGCTTTTTAAAGTAGTTGAGTTAATAAGAGGATATGGAACAATAGCTAGTGGGTCTAGTAGGATGAAAACATCACAAAACCTCCAGACTAGTTCAATTGGAATGCTAAGAAATAATATTTTCTGTAGACTCAAACACTTTCCAGACATTTCCTTTTAGGAACAAAGGCTAATAAGGTCCCAGGAAGTAGATGCCAGTAGATAGTGTTTATATAGTGGTGTAAGGTTTGGAAAGCACTTTACAAATATGAGCTCATTTTCTCCTCACAACAGCCCTAAGATGTAAGTGCTATTATTAGCCCCATTTTATAGATGAGGAAATTGAGGAAGGCAGAAATTGTGACCTGCCTAGAATCACTTGGCTAGTAAGTGTTTGGCCTTCCAAACTTCAGCTCATTTTCTTTCCATTGCTCTACTTAGCTGTTGATAATCCAACTCAACCTTTACCGAAATGAGATCATGATCACCCCAAGACCCTGAAGAGGTGACAGCCAGCCATGTAAAACTCATCTTTCTCCCTTTAGAAAGGTCAGTAGTTGATATTGATCACATGGTGGAGACCCTTTTCAAAGTTTGAGGGAATGGTGGAGAAAGGAATGGGATAAGAACTGCTGATTAGTCAGCTATTCTGAAATGTTAATCTCAAAATGTATTCTAACTTTTGATCTTTTTCTTCATCAGGATTCCTTTAAACATTACCTCAAAATATCTTGTGATTAGAGGCATGTCCAAGGCCAAGGGACAAGGCAAGGGACTGTGACAATTTAGACGTCTTTCTCTTCAAGCTAGAAATTTTGGATATTAAATTAATGTTCAATTAAATAAATTGTTTCTGCAAAATGTGTGCTTAAAACTCAGAAAAATATTCATCATTATATTTTCTCATCAGTGGGAACTAGGGAGATTTTTTTAAGGATAGGGAAGACTATGCCAGAGAAGGGAAGGAACATGGAGTGAGGGAGAGATTTGAAGATTAAGAGAATGAAGATGATGGGTGGAGAAGGTGGGGTGGAATAAAGGAGCTGGCTTTGGGAAGCTGAAACACCCTCTTATCCTCAGAGACTAGAATGAAGGAGATAGTTGGAGCTGAAATCTAAGGGATGCGAGATGAGAAGGGGAAATAAGGGAGGACTTGGTCATTGTTGTCAGAGTTTTTAAGAAAAGTATGAAATGAGCTCCTTAGCTGAGAGGGTTAGTATAGGATATCGAGGGTCTCTTGAGGGAAGAATAGAAGGTATGAAAAAGCTGCCATCGTGAATAGAATAAAGAATCAGTTAGAAAGAAGTACTGCCTTGCTGCAGTGAGGGCCTAGTTGTAGATTAGCTAGCATAAATTTGTAGCTGACCCAGTCAGCATGGTTTCCCCATTTTCCTCCTAAACTATTTGTTCATTTAAATACTTTGAGCAGCTCTTGTTAGAACACTGAGTCTTCAGGCAAAAGGGGATTTTAAGATATAAAATGGAGAGATAGTTTGGTGGTATGGTGGATAGAGCTCTGGCCCCTGGAGACAGGAGAATCTGAGTTCAGTTCTTGCTTCAGACACTTAACTAGCTGTATGACTGGTTAAGTCACTTAATCTGGATTGCCTCCAAATAAACAAAACCAACATAGGATGCCAGAGTTGGAAGAGATCTTAAAAAATACCATGTCAGGATCTTAGTGCAAGGAACGTCAGAGGTGATAGTTCCCTTTGGGACAAAGAGCAGCTGAGTCAAAAGGTTTCTCAGGGCAGAAGAATGGGGTTGGAAGGAACTTTAGAGAAATGAAGGTCCAGTGAAGGTGCTTGGCCAGTGTTACAGAGAGAGTGACCAGCAGTTCTAGAATCAGATCCCAAAAATTCTTTCTCCTCAGGTTGTTATTCTCCTATTTTCTCATTAGGCCTTCTGTACCAAATGCTGTATTTGATTCCTGGTATCTTTCTCTGATAACAGGGGTTCTCCTGGTTGCTGTCTTGAATTTCTGGGGCTGGCATTGACTATTGTAATATTATGCTTCAAGGAGAGAGTGCTATTATTTATTATTTACATGTTTTGCCTCAAATCTATCCAGTGAGCAACAGCAGCTTCTAGTAGAATAGAATAGTGTTTTGCTAAATCATATATATAATCCAGTGGAGGAAAGGACCATTGGTCAAACTGGTTCTGGCCAGAAATCCAAATGTCTCTTGACTCAGGCAGGGAAGACTTCTTGGAGGAGGGGGACTTTTGAGCCATTCATAAAAAAGGATAGTTTTTTTTGGAGTGGGGGGAGGGAACATACCCTTTATTGGGTATATTGTAGTGGGTCTACATTTTAGCTACTGATGTCTCTTCCAACTCTTAAATTCTCTGGCCCTGAGTTAATCATTTGCCCTTGGAGTGAGTTGTTTGATTTCATTAATTGGGTACCATATGCCTTTCCTCCTCCAACTGAAGGCTGTTGGGTAGGAAAGTTGTGGTCAGAGCCCCTGGACACTGTATTCTTGCTATGGGCCCCTTGGGTATGGGTCCAGTTGTTAAATGGGAAATTTCAAGGAATGTAGCACCTCAGACAAAACTGATTGAAGTGTAGGGTTTAGTGGTAATACATAAATTGATTTAGTGGACGTGTTCATCTAAAACAATAGTGCCCTTTACTGTCATCCAAAGCCCCCACTTTGGCCTGGTTTAAGGAAGTGAAGACATACATTTGCCATCCAAGCAACAGAGGGGTTCTGGATGGGCTGCAAATGCTCAGGACTGTGTGGTTGATATTGAGGTAGACCAAAGGAGCTGTAGTATAAGCAAACTTTAGGTACTGCTAAGTCAGGGATTCTCTTTGACAGTCCTTTTTCAGAAATAAACATAATATTATGATATATATAATAGATTTATATAACCAGAAATATATACATACCCATTCTTCAGTCACTCTAATTGTTTTTTTTTTTTTTTTTTTTTTTGCATTTTCCCTTTTCTCCTCTGGGTAAAAGTGGCCTTTTTTTTCATGGGCCTGAATCAAGAGGACATTCTGATTCTGGAGGTCCTTTTGGTCTCCTAGGCAAGTAGGCTCAATCTAGGTTCCCTAGAACCAGTTGCATTGACCCAGAGATGTGGCTGGGGCTTAGTCCCCTTAAGGAGCCACTTGGGCAACCTTGGGTACCAGTGAGTTCACTTGAATTAGACCAACTCCTGGTGATGTGCTCATGGCACTTGTGGCCAGTGGACAGGTGAGAGGGAAGAAGGGCAAAAACCAGATGGACCAAGACCACAGAGTCTTTACAAGGAACTTCTGAACAGATATCAGTGCTGCAAGAGATCTTAGAATGTAGTATATTGCATTTAATTGGGTCTTTCCTTCTAAATTCAATGAACTATATTGATCAGGGAAAGGATGGATAGGATGATGGTAGGGGAAAAAATCAGCTGCTGGCTAGTTGGAGAGTAACCAGGAAGAAGTCCTTGATCTGAATCATATAGGAGAAGGAATAGATGAGCTGGAGTGAGGTTTTATTTTAGTTAGACTGTAAGTTCTTTGAGGGCAGGGACTGGCTTTGGTTCTTTTTGTATCCCCAGTTTTTAGCACAGTGCCTGGCACATAGTAGGTGCTTAATAAATGTTTGTGGATTGATAGCTTCCCAGTTGAATCAAGGCTGTTCTTGTTGGATGGGAAAGCTGACTGCTGATGAATGAATTGCTTTGTTGTCACCCTTGTCCTCTCTTCTCATGATCCCCAACTCCCCCTTCCTAAAAGCCTTTTTGTTTTCTCCATTGCCCTTCCTCAGCCCCTTTCCCGAGTGGGCAGACAAGGGAGCAGAGAGAAAGGAGGAGGGACACTTCCTGGGATGGAGCTGCCGAGGCTTCCCTCATCACTATTATTATTGTTATTATCACCCAGCATTTGTCCAGTTTCCAAAGCACTTTTTCACTCTGTCATTTCCTAAGATCTTTGAAATCTCTCCATGAGGTCAGCAGAGCCGGAGGGATGGGATGCTATGGGGACACTGTGGTGATAATTGTTCATATTAGCTGAGAGTAATTATGCTGATACTAGAGCTGATTGGCAGATTGTGGAGGGATTACTGGCGTTTGGGCACAATGAGGCAATGTGTGGGGACAATATTATTGATGGTGCTGTAGGTTCTCTCCATCCCTGGGGCATTTACCTGGGGTTCCAGCTTTACAGAACTGACCCTGAATTCTATCTCTCTTGCTGCTGCAGAAAGAGCCAGGGGCTATAACTGGTAGTCAAAACTGATGGTCAGTGGCCTTGACTGCAGTGGCTTGGGGTTGGTCTACCAGGATATCTCCTTATTTACCTTGGGATGAGAACGACCTCAGAGGGCTGGGACCTGGGCAGAATTGAAAAACCTGAGAAGGCCGGCTCCCTTTTGGGGAATCCCTGTTCGGGTGCCCAGAGGACAAGCCCTGGCATGTCTCTGGGAGGAGGCGGGCCTGACCAGGAGGAACTCTGTATTGGGCACAGGACTGGCAGGGCAAGGGGGTGGGTCATCCCAGACAAACATTTGAGGGACAGTTTCTTCAGCAGTCAATACTTTTGGGGTTCCTTCCTCTCATCCCCCTGTCAGAAACCCCAGCCTCCAAGTGCCTTTCTTCTCTGTAAAATGATGGGGTTGACTAGGTCTTGCAGCTGAAATTCTGTGTTCTGAGATGTCAGGGACACTGGCTGATCTTTGGGGCTCCCTCCTTCTTTTAGGCCTTGTGTGGGGGAAACAGCTGCCAAGGGGTCCGTCTTACCCATAGCTTCCCTTGGGATGTCCCATCACAACTGCTGCCCCATGGAATAAGTTCTTTCAGCTAACCCAAATGCTAGCTGCTGCCTGGGTTTAGTGGATTCTAGAGAACGAATTTAATTGATCAGGCGAGACTAGTGAGCACTGGCTCACTCGATTCAGAGGTCTGTGTGTAGGGTAGTTGGCACTGGTGGGAGAAGCAGCAGAAGCTAGGCCCTCAGCCAGAGGGCAGAGATTTAACTTTGACCGTAGCCCTTCCCCGGGACTTTAGGCAGATCATGCCTGGTTTTCCAGTTTTTCATTTGTAAAATGGAAGGGAGCAGATTTAGTTAATTTCAACTGCAAACTCCCTTTTTATCTCTTCCTTTGGCTTCCATTCTATCGGTCAATCAACAAGCATTTAAAAAATACCTGCTATGTTTCTGGCACACAAATAAAATATTGAAGAGTTTATGTTGTATTGGAGAGATTGCATGTATATATATATACACATCCAAATGTACAGAGAATATCAGTTAAATACTGGGTAGTTTTGAGAGTGTGGAGGAATCAAGAAAGACTTCCTATAGAAGGTGGTATTTAAGTCTGGAAGGAAATAAGGGATTCTCTGACATGGAGGTGAAGAAAGAGCATTCCAGGACCTGGGAGTAGCGAGGGCAAAGGTATGACAGGGGAGATGTGTAACAGCTACTCAGATTAATTGGTTTTTCCCACCTCCTACTTAGAGCCATTTCTGGCTGGCTGTGAAGTCCTTGAAGCTGCCTGGGTGCTTCCCCAATTCACTTATCTGAAGAGGGTTTCATTTAAGACAGTCTAGCCATATTGATAAACATTTACAGTAATGTCCTAATATTCATGGGGCAGCTAGTCAGCAAGTGCAGCACCAAGTCCAGAGTCAGGAAGAGCTGAGGTCAAGTCTAGCCTTAGGCATTTTGAGCTCTGTAACCCTGGGCACCTCTGTTTACCTCATTTTTCCCTTCTGTAAAATGGGTATAATAATAGTACTTAACCTCCCAAGGTTATTGGGAGGATCAAATGAGATTGTAATTAAAATTCTTAGCATATTGCCTGACACATAGTAAGCAGTTATATAAGTGTGAGTTATTATATAAATGTTGGTTTTGTTATTATTATTGAAACTCTCTGTCATTTTATTATATGGGTTTGTTTTATTTCTCATATATAGAGAAAAGGGAAGTCATTGACATCAGTTGCAAAATTTCAGAAACTGATTTATTTCCTATCCAGCAAACCCTCCCAAGATCTATTTTCAGTAAGGAGAACAAGACGGATACTCTGAAGCTGAGCTTGCATTCCTCCCTTTAAGTTCTTCCCCTTTGGTGGGATGAATAATTTAACTCCCAAAGAGGAACCTTGTGAGGTAATTGGGTTAAAACTTTCCTTACAACAAATCTGTGAGGTGGGATTGTGTGAGTGCAGCCTAATTTTATAAGTGAAGTTAACTGTTGTTGTTTGTCCTTTGTTCTTGGAAAGTACCATGACATCAGGAAGGTGATACCATGACATGCAAGTGAATTGAAGTGAGGGAGGGCTGTGCAAGGTTGCCTGCCTCAGTTTCTCCTCCAGAGGCATCTTTTTTTTCCACTGGTCAGATATAACTCAGGATGACTGGAGAGGTCCCCGGATGCAGTGGGAGACCTTGGCCTTTTTAAGCTAAGTGAGATAACTGAGACAAAGGGGGAAAGAGGTTTTCCAATGATATATCTGAGATTACATGGCTTATAATTGTCAGAATTGGAACTTGAAATTAAAGTCTTCCAATTCCAAAGTTAATATTCTTTTCACTTCGGCAAGAGGGTGACAGCTCAACTGTTGGACTAGATTGCTTGCAAAAGGCCTTTCCAGTTGTAAGTCTGGGAACCATAAATTGTTGGAGGGATGGAGTTCCAAGTGTCACCATCAGCTTGGGAAATCAGGTCACCAGTTAATGAGAAGAAAGTTCTCTCAGAGGTTAGACCACTTGCAAAGAGGAGGAACTGTATCAATGAAGTGTTAGATTATCATGTTAGATAATGTCATGGGACATTTTAATTATTTATTTAATAGTATTTTATTTTTCCAAATATATGTACAGATAGTTTTCAACACTGTGATTTTTGTAAAACTTTGTGTTCCAAATTTTTCTCTCTCCTTCCTTTCCTTCCCCTTCCCTAAGGCAATCTAATATAGGTTAAATCTGTGCATCTTTTAAACATTTCTATATTTATCATGTTGTGCAAGAAATATCAGATAAAAAGGGAAAAAAATCATGAGAAAGAAAAAAAAACAAGCAAACAATGAAAAAAGGTGAAAATACTATGCTTCATTTCACATTCAGTCTCCATAGTTCTCTCTCTGGATGCAGATGGCATTTTCTATTGTCATGGGGCATTTTAGATCTTGGGCATCTAAGATGGCACATAGATGAAATTTTGGGCCTAGAATCAGGCACACCCCTCTCTTGGAGTTCAAATCCAGCTTCTAGCTATATGATCCTAGGCAAGTCACTTAACCCTGTTTGCTTTAGTTTTTCATTTATCAAATGAGCTGGAGAAGGAAATGGCAAATTACTTGATTATCTTTGCTAAGAAAACCCTAAATGAGGTCCCAGAGAGTCGGAAACAATTGAACAACAATTTTTGGTTGCAGATGAAGTAAATATCCAGGTTATTTATAAATTGGATTACTAATTCCTTATCCTTGATGCCTTCACTTTGATAGTAAATGTAGTTTATAAAAAAAAGTGTACTTTTTATACACTAGGAACCACAGAATTCTAGCGCTAAAAGAGATCTTTGGCTAGGATGTAGACCTGGATATAGAGTTGGAAGGGCTTCTTACTTCATTAATTACTCTTAATTCATCTTACTCTTTCCATTCTTGGTACAGAGAAGGGAAGCTATTTGCTTGAGGTCACAAGTTTATTTCAGACCTAGAACTGACCAATACCATTCAAAGCTGTGGTATCATCATGCTTAGGGTGATTCAGTCATTGTTCTGCAGATGTAGCTTCACCCCACTTTCTTAGCCCAGCACCCTTCCCCCCCAAGTGTCTGAACCTTTGGTTCTTTGAGATTGAGCCGAATTATATGGTGACAATCCCTCATCAGCTGCGTAAAACTCACATGGCTCCAATGGACTGATCCAAGTCCATATTGCCCATTTGTGGGTGAACAAGCCAATTCTTGGTGAATTTTGCTTTTCAGGGAGAGGAAGAGCTTTCATCATGCTTGACCATCACAATCCAGTTATCCCTGGCTGGAGTCACTTTCCTGATCCCCCAAAAGTCAGAAGGATCATGAAGCTCTGCTTTCCCAGTCTATTTTCATACAGAAAAGACCAAGACCAAATGAGTTTTTACTTTTCTACTCCATAGGAGTTTTCTGAACTTGTTTTAGGACATCTGCCTTATGGTTTGACAAATGTACCATCCTGGTCAAACTCCCAGCTCAGTGCCCAACTGGCACCTTTTTTGGTACCAGAAGTGAGAACCCTTTGGGACTCACCTTCTGCCCACCTCCTAATAAAGTGAAAAAAAAAAAAAAAAGATCAGGCAGAACCTAGATGGCTAAATGGATGGAGTACTGAACTTGGAGGAAGACCCAAGTTCAAATCCTGTCTCAAACATTTACTAACTGTGTGACTCAATTAATTTAAGTTCTCTGTGGATAGATTTGCTTATCAATAGAATGGAGTTGGACTTAATGATCTCTAAGGTCCTTTCCATTACAAATCTCTGATCTTATGATCTAGGATCTCATTTAGTCCAGAGACTAGTTTATTTATTTTTATTTTATTTTATTTTATTTATTTATTTATTTTTATTAATACTTTTTATTTGCAAAACATATGTATGGGTAATTCCTAAATATTAACCCTTACAAAGCTTTCTGTTACAAATTTTTCCCCCCAATTCCCCACCCCTCCCCTAAATGGCAGGATATCCACTACATGATAATTATGTTAGAATACTTAAGAAATCGAATATATGTATAGTTATTGCCACATAACATTTTTTGTGTAGGAGAAATCGTATCTACAAAAAATAATAATCCGATAAAGGAAATACAATGCAAGCAAACCTCAATAGAGAACATGAAAATGTTATGGTGTGGTCCACATTTCACATCCCTCTCTCTGGGTGTATATGGCTTTCTTCACTGAACAATTGGAATTGGTTTGAAGCATTTCATTGTTGAAGAGAGTCATGTCTCTTAGAACTGATCCTCATATAGTATTGTTGTTGCCGTGTATAATGATCTCCCGGTTCTGCTCATTTCACTCAGCATCAGTTCATGTAAGTCTCTCCAGGCCTCTCTGAAATCGTCCTGCTGGTCGTTTCTCACAGAGCAATAATATTCCATAACATTCATATACCATAATTTATTCAGCCACTCTCCAATTGATGGGCATCCATTCAGTTTCCAGTTTCTAGCCACTACAAAAAGAGCTGCCACAAACATTCTTGCACATGTGGGGCCCTTTCCTTCTTTTATGATTTCTTTGGGATATAAGCCCAATAGAAACACTGCTGGGTCAAAGGGTATGCATAGTTTGATAACTTTTTGAGCATAGCTCCAAATTGCTCTCCAGAATGGTTGGATCCGTTCATAGCTCCACCAACAATGCATCAGTGTCCCAGTCTTCCCACATCCCTTCCAACATTCATTGTTACCAAAGAGACTAGTTTAGATTCAATATCAGAAAAAAATAACTTTTTAAAATTAAATTAAAATTTTAAATATAATTACTTTTTTTTTTAAGATTGAAAATACTATGTTGTGGTTCACATTCAGTTCCCACTGTCCTCTTTGGGTGCAAATAGCTTTCTTCATCACAAGACCATTGGAACTGGTCTGAATCACCTCATTGTTGACAAGAGCCATGTCCATCAGAATTGATCATTGAATAATCTTGCTGTGGTATTATATATAATGATCTCCTGATTCTGCTTATTTCACTTTAGCTTTTTATTTTTCAAAATACTTGCAAAGATAGTTTTCAATATCCACCCTTGCAAAACCTTGTGTTTCAAATTTTTATCCCTTTTTCCTTTTCCCTTCCTCTAGGTAGCAAGTAATCCAGTATAGGTTAAACATGTGCAGTTGTTCTCAACATATTTCCACATTTATAATGCTGCACAAGAAAAATCAGATCAAAAGAAAAACAGTGAGAAAGAAAAAAAGCAAGCAAATAATAAAAATGGTGAAAATACTATGTTGTGATCCACATTCAGTCCCCATACTTAAGGAAAAGCATCTTGCCAATTTGAGCTGTCCAGAAATTGAGCAACTGCCCAAGGAAGTAAACAGTTTCTTCTTTTGGAAGGTTATCAATCAGTAGTGTTGATTCCAGTTTTCAGATTCTGTGATTCTCTATTCTGTAGCTTCTAGTCATGTGACTTATCCAGGGCTAATGTAATAAGCTGGTGGAGCCTAAGGTTTAATTCAGGTTTCCTGCAGGTACTGACTTGAGGTATTGGAAAAAGGAATGGCAGAGGGGATTGATTATGTTTCCAGAGATCACAGTCCAAGAAGAGGACCCTAAGTCTTGCATGGTAGCCAGTGTGTGGGCACAGAGTCTTGCACAGGAGTCAAATATTTGTTGATTTGATTTAGTGAGTTGGAAGATAATCGTAAACTGAGTCTGGTACCCCAGGATCAGAGGACTGTTTCTCCATTGCTTTGTTCTCGCTAAATTCTGGGGAAAACAACCTAATAATTTCAGTTATACCCAGATCACATCCTGGCAATAATAATAGCACCTGTCCCTAGGGATTGTTGTAAGGATTAAATGAGGTATTTGTTAAGCACCTAACACAGTACCTGGTACATAGTAAGTGCGACCTGTTATTGTGGTTGCTATTATTATTATTATCCAGCCCCATCCTTCTGACTGAGAGCATCCTCCTTGCAGAGACAGTATAGGAGAGAGAGAGGTACTGGAAAGCCTTTATGACCCTTAGGTGGCCCTGATTTCCATGAAAGAGTCATTTTTAGTCAAGGATTAAGGATTGGTGGTATTTTGTACTGGAGAAGAGAAGGTGGAGGTAATGGACACATGAAAAATTTCAGTGGAGACAGAGAGGAAGCTGAGGAACTTTGCATTCCCAGAAGAGCCAATAAGGGCCTAAAGGCTGTAGAGATGGGGAGACGGAAGCCCGAGACAGTGAGATTTGGGGCAGGCAGCTCTCTGTGAGAACTTATTTCCAAGCCTGGGTTTTGTTCCAGTATAAGACCTGTGGGTGAGAAGTGGGCAGGCTGGGTCCAGGCTCCTACTGTAACTCCCACCCAGTGTGAATATCAGGCTGAAGGATGGTCTAGGGCTCCATTTGTTAATGTGACTTTGCCATAGCCTGCCCTGTACCCAGAAAAGGGGGGTGTGTGTTAGTGAGAGAGGAATTAAGAGACAGTTTGTATGTGTGTGGGGAGTGATGAAGAGGAGGAGGAGGAAGAGAAGGAGATTTGGTGTTTAAAAAGGTTGTTCTGCTGGAACTCTCAGGAATTTAGGAGATGGGGAAATCTGGCAGAACTGGGATGGTTAGAGAAGGCATCTTGTTAAAGGGGGTATTGGCTGCAGGCCCAGAAGACTGAGGAGGATTTGAATAGGACAGGTGACATAGGTGAGATAGGGAAGAACTTGAGTGGCCTTTTATTTTGTTATTATTCTTCCTAGCTCTATAAAATAACTTTTTGGCGGTTTGATTGGTTTGGCAAGAATAAATAGATTAATTTAGGTAGAATTGTTATTTTCATTATATATCAGGTTGGCCTGCCATGTGCACTTGATATTCTTCCAATTGTTTAGGTTTGATTTTATTTGTATAGAAAGTGTTTTGTAAATTGTGTTCATGTAGTTCCTGATTTTGTTTTGACAAGTCAACCACCAGATATTTTATATTATCTACAATTATTTTAAATGAAATTTCTCTTATCTCTTGCTGTTTGACTTTTTTGGTAACATATAGAAATGCTGGTAATTTATGTGGATTTATTTTGTATCCTGCAACTTGATCAAAGTTATGAATTGTTTTTAGTACACTTTTAAGTGTCCTTTTAGAGAGCAGAGGGTATCCTATGATACAAGTTAGGCAGTGGAGGAGATACAAAGTTTTTGTATGACAAAGATACCCATGTTACATTGTATTGCATGGGATGCAAGCAATGTTGGTATATGATATTCCAGTGAGGGAAAGGTCCTTAATTAATAGAAGAAGTCAGGAAATGCGTCTTGGAGGTAGCATTTATATTGGTAGTAATAATTATGACAGCTAACATTGACTTTTAAAGGACGAATATGAATTCAATAGATGAAGTTGAGTGGGGATCTAGACAGGGTTCACAGGTAAGAAAAGGTAGATCTTCAAGTTGGACCAGAATATAGGGTGGGTAGAAAGGAGGGGGAATTTTTATGAAGTAAGAGGGAGGTTCTTGAATAACAGAGTAAATTTAGTCAAGTTGATGAGCACTTATTGAGCACCTACTGTGTGCCAAGCCATGTGCTAAGCACAGAGGTTAAAGAGAAAGGCATAAATCAGTCCTTACCCTCAAGGAGGTCACAATCTAAAGGGGGAGGCAATATGCAAATGACTGCATCCAAATAAAATATAGATAAGATAAATTGGAGATAATCTCTAAAGGAAGGCAGTAACATTAAGGAAAGCTGGGAAAAACCTTGTAAAAAGTGGGATTTTATGTTTGTGGCAGCCCTTTCTGTGTGGCAAGAAAGTGGAAACTGAATGGATGCCCATAAGTTGGAGAATGGCTGAATAAGTTATGGTATATGAATGTTATGGAATATTATTGTTCTGTAAAGAAATGATCAGGAGGGCAATTTCAGAGAGACCTGGAGAGACTTACATGAACTGATGCTAAGTGAAATGAGCAGAACCAGGAGATCACTGTACACAGCAACAAGATTATGTGATGATCAATTCTGATGGGTGTGGCTCTTCTCAACAATGAGATGATTCAGGCCACTTCCAATGATCTTGTGATGAAGAGAGCCATCTACACCCAGAGAGAGGACAGTGGGAATTTAGGGTGGATCACAACATAGCATTCTCACTCTTTCTGTTGTTGTTTGCTTGCATTTTATTTTCTTTCTCATTCTTTTTTCCTCTTTTTGATCTGATGTTTCTTGTGAGGCAAGATAATTGCATAAATATATATGCATATATTGGATTTAACATATTTTTAATATGTTTAACATATATTGGATTATTTGTCATCTAGGGGAAGGGATGAGGGAGGGGGAAAATTTTGGAACACAAGGTTTTGCAAGGGTCAGTGTTGAAAATTATCCATGCATATGTTTTGAAAATAAAAAGCTTTAATAAAAAATATATTAAACCTCCTCCCCCAAAAAAAGTGGAATTTTAGTTGAGATTTGAGGGAAAGCAGGAGGTGGAGGTGAGGAGGAAGAGAATTGGGGGTGGGGAGGGATTAGCTAGGGAAAGCTAGGGGTCAGCTAGATACTTGGGATCTTGACTTGGAGAAACAGAAAAGAGGCTGTTGCTGATGGGAACAGAGTGAGAAGAAGGAGGAAGGGATGGAGGAGGTTTAAGAAGATTGGACAGGGAGGAGGGGACTAGGTTATGAAGGATTTTTACTCGGAGGTAATAGAGAACCCCTGGAATTAATTGAATTGGGGGAAGATTTTTGATGGCATGGCTAGAAATAGGCAAAATAAAGAACAGAGGTGGAAAGGATGGTAATAAGGGTGGCTACTACTACTACTATTACTACTACTTGACTCCATGTTTTACATACATTCTCACACTGAATTTTCACAACCATACTGAAAGGTAGGAGCTGATAATAATAATAGTGTTAATATTAATAATAATAATAACAATAGATGTTAATACATCCTCATTTAACAGATAAGAAAATTGAGGCTCTGAAATGTGATTTATCCAGGGTCACTTATCCACCAAATGTCCAAGGCGAGATTTGAACTTGGGTCTTGGCCCCAAGTGTCGTACCCTATCCAGCACCACACTAACATGCTACAAAAGTGGTAGGACAGTAGAAAGAAAGATCAGTACTTGGAGTATCCAAGACTCACAACCCAGTGCTTTCTCTGGATCCTGCCTCCATGAAGTGAAACCCTGGGGATATTTTTTATGACTGGGAGCTGAGGCCCTGACAGGCTTGGATGTGCTCCTCCTTCACTTTCTTGCCTTGCCTTCTTGGGTGGGGAGAGATGGCCTTCCCAATTCAGGAATACCAGGGGGGCAGTAGGGTTGAGCGGACGGGGAGTGTAAGGCTCCTCTTGAAGTATTTGTTCCTTCAAGGCATCCTGGCAGTGCCCAGCCTGAAGTGGTCTCGGCTGCCACCCCATTGAGGCCTCAGACGGCAGCCTCAGGGTGCCCAGGCCTGGCTGGCTTGTGGTGGGGCTTGGAGCTTCAGAGTGGTTAGGCCAGGTTAGCTGTGTGCATGGGCCCATACCCGGCTGGGTTTCTGTTGTGGGAAGTTCCACTGATACAATTCTGGGTCCTTCCATTCAGCCTCCTTTAGGGGGAAGGGGGAGAAGGTTTGTCAAATATACGAATAGAAATAAATAAAAGGAAGGAAAATCAAACCCTAATGAAATGGTTTCAGCAGAAGAACTGGAGTGTCTTTAGAGGTCTAGAGACTGGCAGGGACAATCAGCACAAAGAAGCCAGGATGCAGAACTGAGGAACAGCAAGGACAATGGCTGGACTAGGGTGAAAGAAAGGGGAATAACAGAATGATGATGGGAAAAATTGGCTGAAGCTGACTTCAGAGCTAACCAAAGGAACTTAGAAAGGGTTCTAGAGGCTGGACATTAAGTGACCTGGAGCAAATCGCTTAATCCCAATTGCCTCTGGGAAAAAAAGATCCTAGAAGTAGTGGAAGGCTTTAGGAAAATCTGCTTTTGCAGCTGGTGGAGTATGGTTTGGAGAAGGGAGAGATAGGAGGCTGAGAGACCAGATGGGAGGCTATTGAATAGTCCAGGGGAGAGATCATGAGGGCCTGCAGCAGGGTGGTATCCAGGAGAATCTAGATGCAAGAGATATTGCAGAGACAGAAATGACATTGCTTGGTAACTCTTGGGAGAATGATGAATACAGAATCACGCATTCAAATATCTGGCCTATTCCAGTGGGCAATTCAGCCATGATATAAAGCAGGGCTTCTTAAACTTTTTTCTCTTTTTAGCTGAGAAATTTTTATATGACCCCCGGGTATATGGGTATATAAAAGAAGTATACAAATCAAATATTTACTGATAATCATAACCACATTGTTACAAGACTCCTTTTGGGATCATGATCCACAATTTAAGAATTTGGGGTGTATATAATGGGTATATGATACAAATATTTTAAAAAATACTTTATGTTGAGACTATGCCAGAAATATATCATGTTATTTTAATAGATAGCTGAAGGATTTTTAATTACATGAGGTATAGAGATAATTATAAATGGATAAAAAAATTTTTGATTAAATCAAATTGAAAAATTTCTATATAAACAAGATAAAAAGATCTAGGGTAAAAAAAACCCCAAGCAGTTAAGTCTGAAAAAAATATCTTGTAGAAAGTATTTCTTTTTTTTTATTAATACTTTTTATTTGCAAAACATATGTATGGGTAATTCCTAAACATTAACCCTTACAAAGCTTTCTGTTACAAATTTTCCCCCCTACTCCTCACCCCTCCCCCAGATAGCAGGATATCCACTACATGATAATTGTTAGAATACTTAAATCGAATATATGTATAGTTATTGCCACACATCATTTTTTTGTTCAGGAGAAATCGTATCTATAAGAAATAATAATCCGATAAAGGAAATACAATGCAAGCAAACATCAAT